>JANHJO010001196.1:181096-194801 GCA_032468235.1 Pseudoxyrhopus heterurus | reverse complement strand
GGAGCTGGTGGGATTCGATCAGCCAAACTGCTGATCTGCAGTACTGCAGTACTGTTATCTTACCACTTGAGCCATAGTACTGTTATCTTACCACAGAGCCATAGCCACAAGGTATGCTAAAATGCTACTTCTCCTCCCACTGTTTCGGAGGCAAAACATAACTTACAGCTCTGAAAGTCATTCAATCATTGTTGCCCCAAAACAATATTAATGAGGCTAGGTTTTATAACATCCAGTGATGGCTACCAGATGCTAAGAACACATAGCTATTTTGCTGCTTTAAATTTTAAATGCCAGGTGTGCTTAATGGTTTGACTAATTTTACACACTTTTTAAAATTTATTTGTATTGCTTTTTAATAACACATAAAATCTGACTTTTTGCTGTTAAATTATATGTACATACATATGCAACATTACATGCTATCCTACCATATTTTCCAAGCAGCAAGCCCATGTATTATTTTTTAAACAAAGAAAAAATGCAGTGTTGCATGTGTATGTACATATAATTTAACCGTAAACATTCAGATCTAAATGTTACTAGGGCTATCTCAATTTTCCATAGTTACTACTAGAAGTGACTGGAGGCTGTAATGATTCACCATTCAATGTTCGAGTCTTCTGATAA
Organism: Pseudoxyrhopus heterurus; assembly: GCA_032468235.1. NCBI lineage: Eukaryota > Metazoa > Chordata > Lepidosauria > Squamata > Pseudoxyrhopus > Pseudoxyrhopus heterurus. Next base: position 194,171 of record JANHJO010001196.1, on the reverse strand, counting down.
ATCCTTAACTGCTACTCCAATAACCCTTCAAGATTAGAGCCCTCCTTTACCATTAGACATGCTTGTACCCCAGAAAGATGCTTTCACAAAATACTTCCATATTATCTTTATCAGACCTGCTTCATAAGAACTGCTAGGATTGCCCCATGCTTCATACATGGCTTCTTTAACTGCCTCAATCACTTCTGGTGCTAGAGGAGTGGTTGCATTGTAATCCATATAAATTTTCCTATAGGAAATAGAATGAAAAAATGGTTATCAACAGAAAGAGGAACCACATAGATTAATACCATCACCTTCACACTAGGTTGCAGTGTGTATTTTGGAAAATCTTCTTTGACAAATCTTTTCCATTGCTATCTACTTTTCCAAGCAGTGACACTACTGTATTTCACCTCCAAATGTTACAAAATTGTATTTCTATACCTTCTCTGAAAACTGTCATACAACTGAGGAGGTGGGCTGCCTCATGAAAGCTCTTTGATACATTCATTAATTTTGAAACCATTTTGTATATAGTTATGACTCTGAATCAGACATTTGAAATTGGCTAATAAACTTGGTGATCTGGATATTCCATTCCAGGATAATGCTCTTGAATGAGTTTTGCAACCCATCCTATGCAAATTCAATTTAAAATAAACTCCACTGAGTTCAACAGGTTTTATTGTAAATAAATCATACATGAAACAGCAAGATCTTAGTACTTACATTAAAAGCAGATACTATAAGTTGATAACAAATAAGTTACATGCCTGCTTGATGAGATATTATTTTTTCCATTACAGTTTAATTTCTCATTAGTCTCCATTCGTTTCACTAATATCATCTTCAAGGTGGTCTCTTCCATTTTCAGTCAGCCTCCTTGTGAAACTATGACCTGCACCGAAACAGAAAAACGTGTCATGCGATTCTCAAGATCACAATTTGTTTCTCTGCAGTAGCCTGCCAGCTGCCCAGTTCAGGTACTTGCAGAGAAAGCTAAAACTCCTTAGAAACTCCTGTAAATAGGCATGTTGGCTTCAAAAGAAAGACGTACAAAAGAATCCAATGTGGGTAGACAGAATGAAGCACTATCTTATATGTTTGGCAGTAATTGCTTCTAGGTGACAAGTGACTGGCAAGGAATGGAGCAGAGAACATATGGCTGGGAGAGCCTGAACCCAGAGGATCCAGGGTCAGGAAAAGGAATCAAAGATGTCCCTGAATTTGGTTGCCATTACCTTTTTATAACTTTATTGTCAGAAAGGCCACAGTTAATTCTCAAAACACTTGCGTCCTCAGGATCCTAGGTTAAATTGACCACTAGGAGGCACCATATGACTGATTTCATCCTTATTGACACTGCTCAGACATGGTTAGCCAGATGATAATTTAAGAATTTCAAATCTTCTCCCAGGAATTGCACTCATGGCCATCATACTTTTGATGACTAAATAGAATGCGTTAGTTTATCCAGGTCCTGGATCTTAACAGTGTCAGGGAGGACTACACAGAAGCTGAATATATGCAATATATAAAATGTGGATATATACAATCCACCTTCCCTTATGCCCTGAGAGCAGAAAGGTAATTTCAAATCTTTGGCATCATTACTATTCTCAGGGAGGGCTACAAAGAACTAGTATATGACAAAATAGAGCCAATATTGGGTTAATTGAACCAACAATGAATCTTCTGACTCTGTATAAAGAGTTGAAAGATTATGAGATGGCCTCCGAGATTGCAACAATCCATTCGTTATATCAGCAAGTTATATTAGTTCAAGCAGAAGCAGAAAGAAAACTTAGATTTTTAACTAGGTATTCATTTGTATATATGTTGTTCAAAATCCCTTTGGATCCAGCAATCTTTTTCTGTCAGTGGTGAAACAAACATTTTATGGACACAAGTAAGGTATAAAAGTAAGTAAGCCTCCTGTAATATCTCAAGCTCTGTCTCTCTGATTTAGGAGGTAACAGAGTTATAACAATAAGAAACCACTCACTGATTGACCCTCAGTTTTCTTCCTCTTTTAAAGATATTTAATTTGATAGCCATTGACAAAGCTTATGAAAGTGAACTCCATTCTTTAGCTCCATTAAGACATGGGAAACTCATGACTCTCTACATATAATTAAATTATAACTCCCAGCATCCTTCAACACTGATTATGCTATTGAAAGCTACAGTTCAACACTAACTGTACTGTAATAGGGGACCTATCTAACATTTTAGTTTTGCAGGAAGGAAATTTACATTGCCTTATTAAATCGGCTGACATTGTTAGTGCAGCATTGAATAAGACTAGACAATGAAATCTTGTATGATATACAGAGCATTTAATTCTCATATACTTGGTAGAAGAGGCAGCAAAGCAACTTTATATACCATCTTTCCCAATTTGTGCAACCAAATCTGTCCAGTTTTCAACTTTTCCATCTTCACTTCTTTCTAATTGCTATTACTCAATAGTTGCTCCTTAAGAGCATCACTAATTTATCAAAAATAGCTTTGGAAATGGTTGCTTCCTAAATGACTGAGTGGGGTGTAACATGAGTCTTTCAATAAACAAGCACCCAAACTATACCTATTAATGTCTATATCAAAGTTTAGTGCCTGCAGTTAGGCTGAACTTCAATTTCCTTAATATCCAAAAGAAAGGGGTAACTTAGTAAAGTGTTGGATCACAGTAGTAGAGTTTCAACAGTCAAAACTAAATTAGCTGATTAAATATTTGACACAACACTCCAGTGCCAGTGTTTTGTTGTAATTCAGTTTTAGCATCTTTAATTAAAATAATTTTAATGTTTTCTTTATCTCCATCTTCCTTCTGTTTTTAAAATACAAGTCATCTGGGAGAGGAGGCTCATACTTTCCGATTCCTTGGGTGCATTATTTAATACAGTAGTATTACATTTAATATCAATTATTAATATACTAATATAAATAACAATCTTATAATATGAAGTTAAACAAATCTGTGCCAAGGTTAGATTTTTAATTAATCTAATAAAGAGAAATTTGCACCAAGCAAAAACGATGGCACAATATCTAAAGATAAGCAGTTTCCCTCCAGGAAAAAAAAAAAGTAGCGCATCACTGTGTATAATATCCTGCGGAGAAGACGTCAATCACAAAACCAAGCGAGCTTCTCACCAGGGTTAAACGTCGAAGACTTCAACTAAGCGAGGCAATTGTTACACAAACTTCACGGTGCAGCCATTGGTTACTGAAGGAAATACTCTAAACGCAAACCAGTCCGCGCCCTGCTACTCAGCCATAGGCGATTGGCGGCGATTGTAGCCATTGAAAAAAATAACCCGATACGCAGCAAGAGAAGCTCTAAGTGGGGTCTCCAATCTTGCAGCTTTAAGACTTGTGGACTTTAACTCCCAGAATTCCTCAGCCAGCAAAGCTGGCTGAGGAATCCTGGGAATTGTAGTCCACAAGTCTTAAAGTTGCTAAGGTTGGAGACCCCTGCGGGCTAAGCACTGACATATAGTAGGAAGAACGGCAGGCACTTACTCTTAGTCCCGCCCTCGTTGGCAAGGTGACGGTGCTCCCAGAGAACAGCTGATTGGCCAATATTCGAATCTAGTTTTCTATTAACGGCAATTGAAGCCGGTTTCCTTTGGAGGACCAATCGAGTTTTTCCCCACCGAAAGCCAATTGGCTAAGAGCCTCCCTGTTTTTGTGAGTCGGCCAGTTCTTTCGTCGATGAGGATGGTGCCATCTAGTTTTAAATAATCTACTCCCCCCCGCCGACCCCCTTCTTTTTAACCGTGATGTCGTTTATTGACTCCCCTTACTAGATGGTGATTTTTTTTTTTTTTGCTGTGGTGTTATTCAGTCGGTTCTTTTTCCCGCTAGGAAAAAAAAGTGGGCCTGTCAAGAGTTTTCCAAAACTTGGTAGGCCCTGCCTTACCCACGTTTTGTCTCCGCTGACTAGTCAAAACGAAACGCAAGCTAACTGACGATTCCTGGTAGGTTAATGCTCGTTTTCATCAGCCGCTCGTTAAAAAAAGCCTGTTTGAACCATAGAGACGGCGAGATGGAAGGAATTTCCCCGAAAGCAAGCTGTAAACATGCCCTTCTTCAAGATGGCGGAGGTGGGTTCGCTTTTCCCTTTTTTACTGCCTCGAGGTCTCGCGGGGTTTCAGTAAAAGGATGGTGCACGGCGCGTGGGCCTGTAAGTGACGCCTTACCGTGTTTTTTTTTTTTAAATTGCCGTTCTGGTAATCTGAAACGGGCGGGGAGGAAAGGCGGAATTGGAGTTCACCGGACTGGTTTCCGCTATCGTTGGCCTACCGGGGAAGAAAGGGCCTTGCGCTCCAGATGGCCTGCTGTACGCAAGTGGGCAGACACTTGACGAGGCCGAGAGGGAGGAGGCCGCTCCACCCCCTTTCCTTATGGGTCCGGTGGCCTTTTGCTTTTTCTACGTAGCATCCTCGTTTGGGGAAAGCCAAATGAAGTGAAGTAGCGACTGGGATCTGCCAAATGGAGAGGGGGGCTTCTCATTCTCCGTTTGGAAGGACAGCGCTCAGTCACTCACACCCCAGCGAGCAAATAAAGAGCTTATAGGTATTCTGGAGTTCGCTGACAGCGGGGGTAGATTGAGGTGGCTGGTGGGGTTCGTCTCCCCTGTTTTGGAAAGCTAGCTTAGAGAACAGAATCGGGCGGTATACAGTTTGAATGAATAATTGTTGTTATGTATGTGTTGCAGCAAAGACACGAATAGTTTTGTGGCGCCCGAATACTAATACGTTAAATTATCCTATTCATCCATTACAGTTCTTCCACCCTCCTGTTGTCTTATGTTTACTTTGGCCACCTGCCCTGCAGACGTGCAACTTTTTAAAAAAAAAAAAATTGCAAGCTGCTGTAAATTATACAACTATAATCTAGTTACACAATGTAAAGTTTGTATTTTGAAGGCTGCTTCTTGCATTATTGGATAAAAATCGAGCACTGTACATGGGAGTACTGATTCCTCTCTCTTCTCTGTGTTTCCATACTTTTTCTTCGTATCTAAGAAAAGTGCATTCTGTTTAGGGCAGCATTTCTTTGCACATATGTTTAAGAGTAATTAGGCAGGATTAATATTTAAGAATGTATACAGTTCTGGAAATTCAAGTTTAAGCTTTGCAGCTAAGTCGGTTTTTTTCATCGACTACAGTTTTTGAAAAGATGCAGAGAATTTCCATAATAAAGAACATAGTTAAATGTTGATTATGTAGAGCAGGTTTAATGTAGCTATGATTAATAACTTATGTTAAGCTTAAAATGGCTCCAAAAAATACCTTTGAGAGGATATCTTCTTACTTGGGACTACTGCAATTTCCACCAGTGGAAAATATACATTTATTCATTTAATACATATATTGCCACACACTAAAAGACGTGTGGTATGACAGAAAAGCAGACTAATTGAGAAATAATGGCAAAATTATTATTTTTCATAAATTATAATTAGAAATATAATAGGTATATGCACTGGAAATCTTAAACTCTTTCCTGAATAGATCAACTTTTAAGGAATCTCTAAAGGATAAGAATGATGGAACCATTGAGATTCTTGGTGGGGTGGCATTCCACATGGTGTTTCCATTCCATTGAAGAATAAGATGTCCTTATTTTTTCCTATGGAGAAGGAACCTTCAGCTAGTCTGTGTCCTGAATAGGTAGAAGCTATTTCAAGATGATCTTGAATTATTTTAATTTATATAGGCATCCAGTTGTCATATGGATTAGGGCATAGTACACAACTGTTAAATTTTACAATATAATAACATACAGAGACAACTCCATTGAATCAAAAATAATTTAAAAATAGTCAAGCTGGTAATAAAACCTTCTGGCCAGTTCCTGTGGGAAAAGTGAAGTCTTAAGAGCCTTTAAAAAACAAGGCTAGGGGCAAGACTACACAATATCTAAATCTCAGCAGGCATGAAAGCAGAAAAGACATGCCTCCTAGACCCTGCCAGATACTGCTTATGTGATAGGTGCATGCCTAGTCTCTCAGAACTTATTGGATGCTAAGCTAAAGTTGGGCTTTAATTCATTTTGAATTCGCCTGTTGGTCAGTGCGGATGCCAATATTATGTATGAAAAGTAGCTCTCACCTGCAGATAAATAGACATTTTGGTTCAACTGTAGCTTCAGAATAATTTTAAAAGGCAGATCCTGTAAAACATAATGCAATGTAATCGGGATATAACAATGACATGGCTTTGTTGATTTTATTTGTCTTTTAGGTTATATCCCTGAGAGTTGTTGTAATGGTGATATGGACAGGATATAAATTTAATAAAATAAATATACTTTGTTGTATAAACATTTTATAAATCTGTATTGTTTGGGAAAATATTAGTTATCTCTGTCAATAGAGGTAATTGAAAATAGAATTACAATATTTCAGTAAATTGATATACTACTGTTTTATACAGTTTAATGAAACAGTAAGCTTATTCTTTTACACATCAAAAGCAATGCAATCATGCTGGCAGGAGGAAAGGGTCAAATAAAAGAGAGCCTTTTTTTCCTCTCCCCCTCCTTTGCAGAGTGGAGAGGAAGAGATTTCAAGAGTACTGTAAGCTGTGTAACTTGCCTGCAACTCTTAGGCTGCCAGAGTGGTTGCATTGCTTTTGACAGTAAGCGGGCATTTGAGCATTCCAAAGGGTGGGGGAGTGGTAAGAAGGCAAACAAATGCTAAAGGAGTGAAACTGAGTAGTCTTGTCTCTTCCAGCTGGAAAGCATGGTTTGTGATTTCCCACTTGACTGCTTAGTGGCGGAGTTGCCGATCCATATCATGATAGTTAAGCGAGAACTAGTATAGCATTTTAAAGTTTTTGAATTAAAATTCTCATTTTCATTGTTGGTATTATTTCAGCTAACGTCTCCTTTCTTTTTCAGCTTTTGATATAGAGTGACTTTAAACAGGAATTATGGCAGCTTTGGATAAAATAAAAGCAAAAAAAACTCTGGGAACTGTTGATTATGTGGAATCATCTGAATTTGCACAAGGAATTCTGCCTACAAAGAAGGATGTCATTCAAAACATGTTGTATTTGTTGCATCCAAAAAGGGCTGGTCAAGCACAACGATCCAAAGAAGATGCTGCCCAGTTGCTTGCTGAACTTTTGCAGGAACACTGGTTGTTTTGCAATCTATATACCATAGCAACACAGAGCATAAAGAAGCATATTCTGAAAGTATATGAAGAATTCTCAAAGTTATACCAATCCAGAAAGCGAAGAAAAAATGAACTGTTTATTCAGAAAGCAGATGACTTCAATAGGAGTTCAGAACAGCTTTTTGATATATTTTGTACAGACACTGTTACACGAGAGAAATTGGAGCAGTGCAGTGGTGTTAAGATGACAGATACTGAATGGAAATTCCTTGAAGATCAGAGGAATGAGAGAAAAATGTACTTTGAGGACTTTGTGGACAAAAAACAAATGGAAACAATAGAAAGACGGAGAAAGGTTGAGTCATTAGAGCATTTTAGGAAAATTGCAGAGGAAGAGAAAGAAGCTCATAAGCGGAAAGAAATGACTTCAAATAGGGATGAACAGCCAGTTGAAGATGTTAATAAGAATAAAGATGACTCCTGTCTTGAATACAACAAGGGAATTGGAGGGTTTTCAGATAAAGCAAAAAGAAAACGTCTGTCATCTTGTTGGGTAACTGGGACAGCAACTTCAACCACTTACAATGAATCAGTTCCTTCTGAAAATCAGCATCTACGTATGAATATCAGAAAAGTCAGACCAGGATTCTATGAGACCTTTGACAAATACAAGAACTGCTAGTTTGGTATCTGAACTCTTTGGAGGAATTAACTTAGATCTTAAAGTACCCACATTATTTGGGAGTTGGTGTAGATAATTATGTTGGGCTCCATTATTGTGCAACAGCAGCACCAAAAGGATTGGCAAAAATAGTCCATGGAAAAGGTTAAGTTGGTAGTCATTTAGTTTTATAGCAATATTCACAAAAAGAAAATATTAGTTATGAAAAAACTATAACATTTGCTAAAGAAATCTGAAGTTCCAGTGCTTATAAGCTTAAAAAAGTAGACGTGAACAGGTTACATTCCATGAGAATAATGTATGCATTTCAACAAACTGCTTAGGAAGATAATGCTTTATCCGTTATGTACAGCATTTGAATCAGACCAGGCATACTAAAAACCTTTTGCTAAAAACATGGAGGTCTGAGAAAGAAAAAAATGAAGAGTAAATTAAATTAAATAATGTGTTGTATTCCAGCTCTGCATCTCTGGAGATTGGAAGACCATATCCAATTTATTAACCTAAGAAGGTATACATGGCTATTGAAAGGAACAGAATTCATACTCTTTGTGTAACATTGGAATATTGAGGATCACAATAAACTGCAAACTCAAACCATGACAACTAAAACCATGTCCCTTAAGGAAAAATAATAATTGGTCCCAGTGATTCAGAAAGTGCTGTTATTTTCTAGGGGAAAAAGAAAACAAAAACCTGTTTGGCCCTAAGAGATGTAGTATATATAATTTGCAGTTGATACACTGAGATTCAAATGGTTTTAGGTATTTGCACAAAGAGTAATAGGTTGCTTATTTGACCTAGTAGATAAGTAGTTGCTAAGAGACCCTACACTTTGGCAAACCAGTTCTTGTAGATAATTTGATAGCTTATTGGAAGAAAACAGGAATTTTAAACAATGGCTTTAGATACCAGTGTGCTGATGACAGCTATCATTTTTCTGAATTCTTGGCAATTAAATATCGGTGGTAATTGCGTAAAAAAAATCTGTAGTTAAAAGTAACAGGAAGATGTGTAAAACACAATATGATAACAAGGTAAACTTGCCTAAAGGTTAAAGAAAAAAAGTCTCATAGACTTGATAATTTTGAATGTGTAAACTCTGATGTTTGCAACAACAGAAATATCTAGTTACTTAGTCATACCAACTGACTTTGTATATAAGTTGTTGATTCTTTAAAAATTTAAAACTTAAAATAGTTTCAAATCTTTACCTTATAATTCTAGAGTAGTCCCATGGCAAGATAGGCAGTAAATGAATTCAATAATATTTTAAGAATAATTCTGCATAAATTAGGTAGATACATTACAAGAGTAATGGCACAGTAGTTAGAATGCAGTATTGCTAACTCTGCCACCAGCCAGGAGTTTAAACTGACCAGCTCAAGGTCAATTCAGCCTTCCATCCTTCCGAGGTCAGTAAAATGGGGACCCAGATTGTTGGGGGCAATATACTGATATTTGTAAACTGCTCAGAGAGTTCTGTACTAGCACTATGGAGGTGATACATAAATCTTAAGTGCTATTGTTATTACATATTTTTGTTTCATTTCACATTTAATCTGTATTTCTGTATTTTTAGCAATCTATTTTCCATGTATTCCCCTATAACAACATGACTACTAAAATAAACAGTACACACAGTACAAGTAAATATATGATTATGCAAGTCCAAACTGGTTTTAATTATGCAATTGTTTTGAAAGGAAAATAACAATTTGAAATAGCAACCAAAAAAATAAGAAAAGCAGCATTGGAATTAAGTATATTGGTTAATGCCTCTGGGAAGCCTCCAAATAAGGTGCTGTATGTTGGCAATAACTCCTATTACAATTATCCTTTAGATACTGGAATTCAGAGGCATAAACATATCTTGGAAAATGGCAATGGCAAACCGTCTGCCTAGAAAACTATATAGTTCTCAGGAATGAAGCTTTACTCTAAATTCTGGTATTTAGAGCCATATAACTTCTAATTCTGATACTCCCAAGAATGTTTTGAATCCTCCTTTAAAATCATCCCAAAAGTGACTTGTTTTATAAAAATGAATTTATATGATTAAGTGGTGTATAATGTGGAATAGCTTTTTGAATTTCCCGCCATTCACCTTCACCTGATGATCTCAGATTCTGATATTATGAAGAAGAAAACAAAATTAGACTTAGTTGAGAAGTTTAGTACAGTAAATGGGAGAAGTGAGTCATGGGCCTTATTTTTTCTTTGAAAGTCCTGAAGATTAAGGAATATACAAAATAAATCACTTGAGATGTTTTTATATGGGATGTAGTATAAAAATTTTAGAATAATGGAAACTCTGAGAATGAAATCTTGAGAATGGGAAATGTATGTCTCCTAGGTTAATTCCTTTATACCTACCTTTTACAGCTAAAGGAAGATGATTATGTTAACTTTGTCTGTATTAAGCTTACTTGAGCAGTGCCGTGATCAGCTACAGAATAATCAATTGCATGACCGAGACAGTTTTCATACAAATGTAAGAAGGCTCTCAATTAACAGTTTTAATTGTTTTATAAAGTGAGTGAAGTTTTTTTTTTCTGGCCAAGAATAAAATTGCTTAAAAGCAGCGTTCTGATTGTCTGCAGTGCTTTTTATCAATATGTTAAAAGCTTTGTGTCCTTTATGAATATTAACAGGATCAGCATCTCCCTGATCTAACTTTAATTGGAAGATACATCTGTTCCATTTGTCAATTTTTTGAAGTTGAGATTAGAGATTCAATACAATTTTATTCTTTCTCAAACCTTTGCAGTTTTTCCTTTTGTTGTTTTGATTTCTAACTTGCAAATCTGTTTCTAATACTGATTCTGTCATGTGAATAAACATCTCTGACTGCTGCTGTTTTCTGTTTTAGGTCTGATATTATAAAAAGCATTCAACATGCATTCTGGAAGAAGGGAATAAATCCTTATGATACAACAGTCTCTGTAATCTACTATTGTACTGCATAATAATAATTATATCTAAAGCTCATTGAAACAGTGATTGGGTGGAACCAATTCTACCTTTGAGGGGACCCTAACCATAACTACTTAGAAGGCCTGCCACTTAATCCTACTTCTTTGTCATATGGAAATTGAATCAGAAGTTCGATGCTTGGCCTGAATGAATAGAATCTTCACAAGGCAGGTTCTAATATATCACACGTGGTCATGTCAATCAAGTTAAAATTCCATGCAAATTTCCAGTCAGAATTTGCTAACCAATTGCGATTGCAAATATGAATAATCTTTGATACCAAGTTCACATCATTGATTAGCAGCCAAATCATTCCAGCATATAGTCAAAATCTGTAGTTGACAAAATATGTCCAGCTTTTGGGAACAGGAACTCTTTGTCCAAGTATGCTTGTACTTGTCCATATTTTTCTAAATATACATGTAATTCACATGCTATCAGGATTATGGGAATTTAATTCAATATGTGTAAGAAATGTTGGTCCCTGCGTAGGATCAAGTCAATCATGGTTTATAAATAGTGAATGGAATTGCATGAATCAGATGAGCAACATAGTTAAGCACCATGAATGGATTCAATCCTTAACTAGCAATAGCCCTCAATGCTTTTCCAGTGCCAATTTCAGCTGAATTTCTAATTTCACTTGAAATTCTAATATAGTACATACTTCTGTTTCTTGCAGTTCCCACTTCATTAATGAATTTGGGTGAGGTACAATGCCACAATAAACGTACTCATGTAAGTATGCACAGTTCTAAAATGGAGGTATGGATCATTACCTAGGTCAATATGTATCCATTTTTTCTTCCTTTCTGGATTTAGAGATGTGGAAAAATGAACACATTTTCAATAGCTGGGATACAGCACCAACTAGCCATGCTTTGTTTCATTCCAAGTGTGTTTAAAATACTTACAATACCTGTATTCTAGTGAGAGAGGAAAATGATATACGGTAGCTTAGGGAAAAATATAATAGCCATGTTATTAGTTGAGCTATCTGGACCAAAAGGGGAAGAACTATGACTATTACAAAATGGAGTGAGAAAAAAGTTAAGCTAATACATTTATAGAAAGGTAATGAATGGAGAATTAGATGACAAAGCATTACTGGAGAATAGGTTAAAATGAATTCACTGTTAAAAATAATTATCCAAGTGTTTCTAAAGTAGAATGGACATTTGTGGATCTAAAAAAAATACATTAGCAATCCTCAGGATCATTTGAGTTATATACTTTTATTTCTTTGGTGATCATAATTGTGGGCTTTTCCTAGCTTCATTTTAGTGAAGATATAATGATTAAATACTATGGAAAGTCCACAAATTTTGTCAAGAATAATTTAAAGTGCTTTGAAACCAATTACTTGCTTGGGAGTAATTGTATATTTATTTTTCATGAAATGCAGTTTCTGTTTCAATTCTCAAAGAATTTCCATATAAAAGAACACTACTCACAGCTTTTAGCTGTCACCTGGTTTTCATGGATTGAAACAATAGAATAGTATTAGGTTTTCTAAAACTCTAAAATTCTAGGAAGTCCATTGAAATTCTGAAAAATGAGTCAATGCACAGATCATCCTAGGATTTTATTATTAACAAATAGCTTTAATGACATTATTTTATTACTATAACAAACTTTTAACAACATTACATTATTAGTAAATTGCTTTAACAACATTACTTAAAACAGTGTATAAAATATCTGAAAAGTCTAGCTTCTCTCCTTTCTTCCTTGAGCAAAACATTTTTTCCAAGTCAGCTGAAATAAAATATCACTTGGTGCTGAAAAACTGCCAAAGAGAAAGGGATTTGGCTTTCTGTAAAGCCATAATGTTCAAACACAAATTTTTAATTATGAACTATAAAAGATACTCAAATCTCCAAATACTGCTGTACATCTGCCAACATCTATCTATATACTGACAAGTTCATTTTCATTCGGGATATAAACCACTAGATGCTATTCTTAGGCCACTTTCCAATTAATTATATTCTCTCTATACTGACTTTCCTTATTCTGGTGCCTTCAAATGTATGAGGTCTGCAACTCCAGAATTCCAATTTTGTATGGAAATCACAGACTAAAGAAGACTGTCCTAGGCTCTGACTGCTCTTGACCTTCCCTCCTGTATTTGTATTTTAATTAAATTATGACAATAACTTATCAAACAACATGAATATAGGTGCTCAATATTATTATATTCCTGATTATAGCCATATCTTTGCAACATAAAAAATTGACAAGTCTCGCATACAAGTTATGGAACCTTATCAGAACTGTAAGGGACCAGGGGTGGGGTGGGG
>JANHJO010001196.1:161002-176597 GCA_032468235.1 Pseudoxyrhopus heterurus | reverse complement strand
CAGATTGTTGGGGGTAATATGCTGATTCTGTAAACCGCTTAGAGAAAGCTGAAAAAAGCACTGATAAGCGGTATATAAATCTAATGCTATTATTATTATTTCAATATTATCTGCAACCATCTCTCCATAATTCTCCTACCCAATCTAAAGAACCTTCTAATTGCTAACTATTCTCTTCAAAGAGCCAGTTTAATGTAATGGCTACAGCATCAAGTTAGAAACTGGGAGAGCATTTCTAGTCCCACCTTAGGCACAAAACCAGCTGGGTGACCTTCGCTTTGCCCTCAGAAGAAGGCAATGGCAAACCACTTCTAAAAAATCTTGCCAAGAAAATTGAAAGGACGTTTTCAGACAGTGTCCAAGAATCAAACATGATTGATAGAAGAAACTGATAAGGAGAATTTTTAATGTTGAAATTAAATCTCCTTGGTGCTCCCTGAGCTTGGTTGTTTTCTTGCAGATATTTTATTACCCCAAACTAGGTGACATCATCAGTGCTAGTATGGAGTGGGGTTTGCTCTCAATTTATATTCTAGTGGTTTGCCCTGTTGGTGTTGGTGCGAGTGGTCTTGGAAGTTCTTTGGTTGGGCTGTTTACTATTAGCTTGTTTGGCAGTTTCTTGACTGAGGTATTGTCACTTGATTGTTGGTCCAATGTTAATCTTGGTGTTAATCTATGCACACCAGGGTGTTGATTGCTGGTATGGAAGTGTTTTGGTCTTATATGTTTCCTTTTTGGCTTGTTGATCGTTTCTTTTGAACAGTATGTTAACAGAAAAAAATTTTTCAAACAGAAATAATAGACAATTTCAATGTCAAGATGAAGAATTTCCGAAGGAACGTTAACTTGATCATTTGTTATAATAGCATTTTAAAATAGTATTTAAGTAGGTCTCATTTTTGCATATGGGGATCTGAAGTAAAAAGGTGGGAATCTACTGAACCATCGAGAATCGAAAACAGCTCTTTCAAAGTGCTTCATTCTACTTTAGTCCCACTTAAACATTGGCACAATGATATTTTCCATATTGTGTTAAGCTTCTTACTTGCTTTGTTGTAAAATCTATACCAAACTTACCTCATTTTACACTGCTGGGCACATGCAGAAAAGATAACTATATGTTACATTAATTTGGTTTAATATTCCAATTACAGCTAAGGTTAAATTATCCCCTAGGAAAGACACAGTTCCAAAGATGTCAAATATGTCTTTTTCCAGGCAATGCTAAGAAATTTGTTAAAATTGGGGATGAATGTTATACATCAAGCACATCAGAAGAACTTGGAGAAAATAAAGCTTATGAAAAGAAGCCCAGCGTGAATAACAAAGAACTCCAGGTTTCTGAATATGTATAATTATATACTGTTATCAATTCTTACTCTCTTTGGATCTTTAGTAGTAAAGAGGAATCTATGCTGGGCTGACTTCTCTGTTTAAAGTCAGTCTCACTGTGGCAAGGTTATGGTGACCACATAGAGTCAACATCCATGGAGAAAAATAGGAAATCCAAGAGCTTCTATTAGTCTTATTTATATAGCATCAATAACAATGTACTTTTTAACAAGTGTTGCATGCATCTGCCAATCTATATTAAGATGCAAAACTATCAACTGAACGTGAATGTGTGAATATGACTATTCAATATGAATAGGTGAACATCAGCAAGAAAAACATTACCATGCTGGTTCCACATACAAGAGACAGATACTTGTGCTTGATACTGCGTTGTTTACCTTGCATATTTGTGGAAATGTTTGTGTGAAATTTGGATGCATTATTTTAAAGCAAAGGAACAAGTAATGGCTCCTGTATGTGTGCAGCCTACGTACTCATTCCTTGCTGACTCACTGAGTCTTGCCAATCACTATTACTAAATTACTAAAAGTACAATTTCTCAAGATTTACAGTAAGTCAGTGATCACATGAAACTACAATGTAAGCCCTATGATTGACATTTAAAAAAAGACATAAAGTCACTAACATTCCCTAAAACTGCAGTGGAAAACAATCTCATACAATTTTTATCATTGTATGATAGAATGGAATTTCTATCATTCCATCTAATATTGCAATACATCATGTTCTTGCTGAGATAAATAAGAGAGGTGAGATTGTAGAAAAAACCTATAGACATATTTTTTGTTGGAAAACTGCTGTTTAGACTAATCCTTTACAGTATATATGTAGTCCTCAACTTATAACCAGTCACCTAACATCCATTCAAAGTTACAATGGAAACTCCACCATGACTTATGACCCAATTCTGGGGTTTTGACAGCTGTACAACCTCCTGCAGTCCCATGATCATATTTCAGGGGTTTGATAACCGGCTCAACTTTAGAGACAGTTGTAGCAATCCATGGTCACATGACTGTGATTTATGGGTTTTTTTTCAGATTTCTGGTCTCTTTTACTGGTTTCTGCCAAAAAATCCCCATAGGAATACATTGATTCACTTAACAATTGTGGCATTTGCTTAACGACTGTTGCAAAAAAAAAGTCATAAAATTGGATCTGGTTATGTGAATGCCTTAGATTATGACCTTGATGGTTTACAATAGAAATTCTGGGTTCCATTATGGTCGTAAGTCAAGGACTATGTGTATATGACAATATTCTAATATTAATAAAAAAATTCCATAAACTTTCCTGTGATAGGAACATGTGGGGACATGATGGGAGTTGCCCTGTGTGTTCCTAATAGCTAATAGTCTAGCTCATTAGCTTTGTCCTAATCTAGGGTAGTATATACCCAACGCATAACTTGCTGAATCCATCAGCAGTGGGAAGTCCCAATTTTCCTTATGTACTTAAACTGGTGTCAGCTTCAGAGATGTGGGTTTAGCCATAATGTATTTTTTTTTCTTCTTAGATGATGTGCCATTTCTATCAAGATGGAATTCCCCAAGTATTTCAAAGCGTATAATAACTGCACAAATTAATTTTTTACATGTTTTTATAAAAGGTGTTAATAATTACCCTCTTTATCACCCGAATTGTTTTCGGGTTTACGCTTCCCCCGAATAGAGATAATCAGCAAGGCTTGCAGAGATTCGGGGCTCTGTATGACCTGTTAACTATGCTTGGAGACACCTCACTGTTTTTATAGGGTGTGTCTTCACAGTGCAGTTTTTATTTCACTCTGTCCAGGGTGGAGGGAGCCTAAATTTGTCTTTAGCCATTCCAGTTTTAAAACAGTAATCTCCATCTTCTCCCACAACTCTTAGAGTATGAATGAGATTAGGACATCTTATTCATGATCTTGATGCTGCTGCTGTCAAGAGCTTGCATCTAATGAGCTTCTGTTGGCTTGTTGAGGATGCCCTTGCCATTTGGTCAATATTCACTGCCCTCCATGGCTGCTTTGGCTTGGGTTACAAAAGAAACTGGACACCTGATTTCTGCAATACCTGACTCAGGCTTTAAAAAACATCGTTCAGACATTATACAGGTCTTTATATACATTGGTATATGATTTTCTGGAAGATTGTAAGCCTATTATTAAATAGGTCTTCATGGATCTTGAAAATCTGTAAAATGGGCTACTGGTCAAAGTAAACTGAGAAATGATAATTTTAACAAAGGTCTGGTGATTTAATAAGATCGGCAAAAGCAACCTCGGTCGTATGTAAAGAAATTGGTTCAAATTGTAATGTTCTTTTCATCTTAATCATTCCACAATTTTGCTGGCTAGAAGAACGATGATGAATGTGCCATCTGTAGGGATGGTGGAGAGCTGATCTGTTGTGATGGATGTCCTAAGGCCTTTCATCTTGGTTGCCTTCTACCACCACTGACAGAAATTCCCAGGTAAAAACAACTTTTATCCATCTTAAATTGAATATAGCCTTGGGTTCAGATTTACAGCCATTTGCTTTCTTGTGTAATCTTGTTCTTTGTGGCCTTTAAAATTAGTTCCTTAACTTAGTTTTGTAATCTTATGTAGCATGTTCTCAGTGAGTTTTGTAATTAATTTTAGGGTGCAGCCTATAGAAGGACTTTTTTATTATTAAACAAATAAAAGATGACAAACATCTAGATTATAATTTAAAAAGTACAGTCATCAATACCTTCTCAAAGTAAAAAATTAAGAATAATTGTGAAAAAGTTAGATAGATAGATGTACATTATTATATATAGCTATGTACATTGTTTAAGGTGTCTTCAAGTCAGACACAACTTCTGAGATCTGTAAAAATATTATCCATCTCAATCTGTCCTCACTGGTTCTTTGAGAAAAAAATGGCACTTCTTACAGGAATATCCCACTGATCTGAGGGCCTGTTTATATAACTTCAGAGCAGTAGCCGTTCTTTATTTTTCCAGGAACAATTTACTGTGGGGTTTTTTTTGCAGACCACATTTCAAATTCATAATTTGAAGACATCTGTTTTATTGCAGTTTTCAGTTTTTCAGCTATATATTGCCATTGGGAAAGGCATTGCTTTAACTACTCTGATCTTTATTGTGCAGATTTGCAGGCATACTTAGTGTGCTTTAACTGGAGGAATGTTAATATATGGATGAGGTATACTTATGGGCTGGTTGTGTGACATATTTAATGTATGTTTAAATATTCCTTATGCACCTGACATAGGAAGGTATCTCAATCAAGAATATCAACAAAGAGAAGAAAATAGCAAGAACAAGAAAATGAGATATCCCAAAGGTGCTTTTTCCAAAAGGCAATTGGACTTCCTTGGTTTTTTTCTTTGAAAACATTTTGCTTCTCATCCAAGAAGCTTCTTAGATGAGAAGTGAAATGTTTTCAGAGAAAAAACCAAGAAAGTTCAGTTGCCTTTTGGAAGAAGCACCTTTGGGACAATCATAACTTGGATGATTGAGAATCTCCATAGATAAGAAAATGATTTTTTTTTAAATCAGCAAGAAAATGTACAATTAAGGTAGGACTGCTGAACAATAATAGTGAGAGATCTAATAGAAGCAAAGAAACATTATAAAGGTTTGTAAAGAGATTGAACTCTTTATAAACAGGATTACTGAATGATAGAACCATTTGTAAACCAAGAATAAGGAACAACTACTATTAGGCATGAAGAATGATAGGCTATTGATCAGCTGTCAAGTGGTAAAGCATCAGGTATAGAAATAATACCATTGAACTTAAAATTATTAGAAGAAGTAGTGGTTAATGTCCTAGTTAGTAGATGTATTTATTTATTTGCTGAAACCTGCCATCTGGATATGCTTCTTCCATTACTGCATTGGGTCTGCCTCAGTTATGCTCTGGAAACATCAATATTCACTCATTATCTTCATGATGCTGCCCTTGCCTTATCTCCAGGCCATGAATGAAACAACTTGAGATCATAAGAAGCATAACAGTTTTAAAGTAATATTTTTCTGCTTAAGTCAGTGCTATTACATCATGGTTTCAAGTATAAAATCTGTACATTTTGTCATGCTTGTGTTGGAGATTAGATCAGCTAACCTGCTGTATATGAGATCAGAGGTATGTTTAGGAAATGTTGGTAAGTCTGGCCACAATCTCCCAGCCTCTGCTGCTGCCATTTTCTCCCAGGATTTGTCATTTCCATTAGCATCTTGATTTCTTTCACATTCATTATCCCCTTTCTTCCTGCTTCTCTCTGTTTCTGACACAAACTTCTTTGGGCATCCACCATGGGAAGAGAAAAGAAAAACACTGCTCTACTATTTTATGTGGCAAAAAGAAGCATTTTTGTGCAATTATACTGGAACAAAATGTTCTAAAATATATTTCTGGCTTTATATACTTATTTGTGTCTATAGTTGTCCATCTCAACATATGACTGTTTTGCCCTACCCTCACTTATTTCATTCCAGAAAATAATGAAAGCAACTACAGTAAATAGAGCTTTTTCTGTCATTTTCCTTATATTTACAATCATCCCACTTCTCTCCGTCCCCTGTAAAAGAATAAGACAGGACAGCAATTTTAAGCATTGTTTTGTGTCATTTTAAGGATAAGAGAGCAGTATTAACTCAACATGTATAGTAGGAAGGTTTAGATGGGCAGAATCTGATAGCCAGCACAAACAGCAGGCATTGTGTACAGACAGCAGCAGCAGCAACAGATATTGATAGATATAATTCCATGTGCATTGTGAGACCCTAAGTTAAATATAATGAAAAATGCTGTCCTTATAGCAGTGCTGAATGTGATTCAACTGGGAACTACCTCAAAAATGTGGATTAAGGGAGAAAGCAAAATATTTTCAGCCAGTAACTACTTTGCATGAAAGAAACAGATTATATATAAAATTTAAGAAGCCTTTTAATTTATTTTTCCTTCTTTTTGCCTTTGTATATTGATTATCTACCTGTCTTCCTGCCTTGGAACACTCATCAGTGGGACATGGAGGTGTGATTCCTGCTCACCTGGGAAGGCCAAAGAGGACAGGGGCACTGAAGAGGAGAAGAATAGAGAGTCTTTTACTCAAAGTCAGGTATAACTGTGATTTTTTACTTTCCAGGTCAGATGGTCATTCTGGCTGGAGATGATAGGAGCTATCATGCCAGATATCAGAAGCATATTAGTTTGGAGAAGGCTGCCTATCTAAGTAGTTCTAAAATCTGCTGTTTTTTCCAATGGTTCACTGTTCATTTGCTCCTGCATCACAGTTCCAGTTTTCATTCTGGAAAATGAAAACAAAATGAATTTTGTTCAAAGCTATGCATAGATATTTGGTGTACTATGTAATTAAAGAACTTCTGTCACTTTAAGAACATTTTGAGATCAGCATATGACAGATCTGAAATAATTTGTACAGTTTGCATTCCCTTCTCCGTGCAAATGTTTTCCTGCTGAATAAGGACTGGAGTGTTATTTAATTTTCCTATCTTCTCAGGGTGCTGTTTATGTCCAGAGAACAACTGAAGATGGGAGGAGAGTTCTTATCAAAGAACCTCTGTGTGCCTCCTTCAGGCAGCCCCTGCCATCTTTGCTCTCTATGTCCATGACAGCTCCACCCACAGCACAGAACATTGGAACAGAGAAACAACTGGTCAGTAGATTGTCTTTCCATGGATTTTTCACATTTCAGTGGGTGAGGCCATTTCAAATCCTGTATGTATGTATGTATGTATGTATGTATGTATGTATGTATGTATGTATGTTTGTATGTATGTTTGTATGTATGCAAGAGTCAGATGGGTGAAACAATTTGTTGCCATGTTTTTTTTAACTTGGTTGCTTTAATCAGAAGAGCTGTATGGTAAGATAAAAGTTTAAAGCAGGGGTATGTTCTTGTCTTTGGGAGACTAAAGATCACACTCCAAGAAATGAATGGGCTAGGAGCAAGAATGGGGCAAATCCAAAACTAACTCTGAAACTATTTCAGTTTAAATTTAATTAAAACTAATTTAAGTAAATGCTAGAATTATGTTTCTCAATATTAAGTAAATTTGGATAAATAGAATACAATAGCCAGTTTGGTGTAATGATTAAGACTCCAGGCTAGAAACTGAGAGACTAAGTTCTAATGCCAACTTAGGCACGAAGCCAGCCAGGTGATCTTAGGCCAGCCACTCTCTCTCAGCCCTAGGAAGCAGGCAATGGCAAAATGCTTCTGAAAAAATACAGGAACTAGTCCAGGCAATTTCTAGAGAATGAATTGTAAGCACTAGAAAGTTAATGTGATGGTTCTTTCCTCTGTTATTTTTTAAAGGACTGTAGGGTGCCACTCCTATAATTCTGTGTAAGAGTCCTTGAATAACATCCCTGCTCTTTCTTCATGCATGGGGTGAGGTAAATAGGTACAATAGACCTATTAAGGAAGCTATGATGTTCCCCTTATGATAGCCAGTAATTCTATCATTTTGGAAAACTTGAGGTAGCCTGATCCCAGGATTTTGTTTTTGCTTGTTTTTAGATTCTAAATTGTTCTCTTCCCTATATAAACTAGCTTCAATCAAGCAGATCTAGTGCTGACTACTGGTTAAGCTATTGGGCTAGGAATGGGGAGCACTAGGTTCTAGTTCATGCACAGCCAAGAAAGCTCACCAGATGACTCTGAACCAGCCACTGTCTCTCAATGTAATTTACCTGAAAGAGTTGTGGGGAAAAAATAGGAAGAGGCTCAGGAAGTGCATACATGCTTCCTGGAGCTTCTGTTACAAAATATAGATTATAAATGTAATAAACAGTCAAGCAGTTATGAATGTGTTTCTAGTGTCTAATATTCAGTTGTTGCAATGAAATTATACTCTGCTTTTTTTTCATTATCCTGGATCCCAAATAGCAATAGCACTTAGATTTATATACCACTTCACAGTGTTTCACAGCCGTTTCTAAGTGGTTTACAGAGTCAGCATATTGCCCCCAACAATCTGGATCCTCATTTTACTGAACTTGGAAGGATGGAAGGCTGAGCCAATCTTGAGCCAGTCAGGATCAAGCTCCTGGAGTGAGACTGGACCAGGCAGTTTTAACCTATTATTGCTGAAGTTTTCAAAGTTTAAATGTTTTTTTTAAATTTTGTTTGTGTGCTATAAGGATAAGGATGGCAATGTAAGTAGAGGTCTAAGCAATTACGATAGAGCTGTTAAACACTGGATAGAAAAGATGTTATGCAAAGTACAAAATTATTCTCAAGAAGGTAAAAAAGGACCACTTTTTTGCTAGAAAATTATTTTAAATTGTATTTTTCAGAAACTAACCATTAGTGACAAATGTGGTATATGCCGGAAAGGAGGAGATGTGATCTACTGCAATAAATGTTTCAGGGCTTTCCACTGGCGCTGCCATTTTCCTGCCCATACAGATGAAATCAGGTATTAATTGTGTCCAAGAATAAATCTTCATTTACCTCTTACATTTGTCAAGCCTTGGGCATTTAGTCTAGTGCAAAGCTCCTGTGAAAAAAGACCCCAGCTGTTACCACGGAAAGTGAACAGGGGGAGAATGGAGACCTGGCAAATATTGATGTCAGGTGTACTAAATTAATGTGGCTAATACGGCCCCTAGAGGCATATTTGTTCCTAATTTTTTCCAAGACAGTTTTAAAGTTTTAGTTAAGGCAAAACTTCAATCTTCACCTTTTGCAGAGGGTTCTGTATAGGTGCAAATTCACATAACTGAATGATCCACCATATCACCGTCACTCTAAATCTCTCTGCGTATCAGAGACAGGATCCTAAGGTGGAAGGCTCTACGCCAAATGTTTATGCTGCTGTTTGATTAGATAAAAGGTTTATGTGAGGGGGAAAAACATTAAATCATTTGAGAATCTACTTATAGTCTAACATAGCTCTATCCAGTTTAACAACCATGGAATCTGAAATCAAGTCTTATACCTTGAGGGAATGCTGAAGAGTGTTTTTACATTGTGTTCTAGTGGAATCCTGATATGTAAGTCCTGTTTTGACAACTCTACAGTTATCAGCTTGGAAGGAGACTCACACTCCAATGCTCAAACACTACGAGCAGTAAAGGTCAGATTTTCCATATTTTTTTCAGCCTTATTGTGCCCAGTGGATTAAAGACATTCTGGTATATACACAGATGGCCTTCATGACTTGTCGTGCTTCAGATGTGATATGCAATTCCAATCATTGGCTTATACCTTGTTATCTGAGATTAATGGGAGTTATCTAAAAAGTTCTGAATAGACATATCTTCCCTGTGCTCCAATTGCTAAACCTAGTAGATTTTCTTTATTAGTCTTAGTATCAGTATGCTGAACACATTCCGGTTTCTTAGACAAAATAAACCAATATTAGTGCTCCGCGAAGTTTACAATCTTAAATCAACAACAACTATCAGAACATAGATAAATCTGCAAGTAAATATAGTTCCATTTGCAAAGTTGATTGTACCTATATACTACTAAAATTTTGTGTCTGTAAGCTTTAACTGTGAAACAATGCAACACAGGACAAAACCTTTTCAACTAAAGTACTACAAATGGGCTAAGTTACCCATTGCTTCTGTTGGAATGAATTTTTAGAAAGTCCTTGCTGTTTCAACCCTGCTATTGTTCACTGCTGCCGTCATGTGATCCTAATTTACAACTTCCCTAATACCTGCCCACAAGCCAATCGGGAAGCCTGGGAAGCTTTCACAGAGAAAGTCAATGGGGATCACATCCTTCCTTAAAAGTTTACAGGGGAGAAAGTCAATAGGGAACCTTGTCAGAGAATGTCTCAAATTGCTCAGGTAAGTCTCCTGCACCCACATAATTTCTGCCAGACCCGCTGCACTCACAAGTATATCTGAAAGGATGATCCAACAGGTTAAGTTTATAAATATAAATGAATGTGTCAAATCAAATGATTCATTCCAGAAATGAATTTTGAAGAGAAATTTGAAGAAAAAGACAGGTATGGTGGTCTCCATCTGTTTAACTATGACACAAAGCATACAACTTTTACTTCGTTATCTGTTAATCCATTTCTGCAGCTTATTCTTTTGAAAAGTGTCTCAAATGGCTTCTGCCTCAAGCTTATAGAATCATTTTCATTTACAAAACTCAACAACCTCAGCATACTAAAAATCGTATATACATGTTCCTCTAAGTAGACTGAACCCAATGAAGACTTCTGATGATTATTGCATTGACCCCTTTCTGGGGAGAGGCAAAGAGCAGGTATCAGTAGACAAATGCAGGACCCACCAAAGTGGTATGAAGATAGATTAATTTATTCACACCAGACTTTAAACTCTCATGGATAAGGCTGGTGTTTTCCTTTTAGCATAGTTATGTTGCACAACATTTATATGATCATGATTTGCAACCTACAGGCTTCCCCATTGACTTTGCTTGTTGGAGTCACCTGGGAAGGTCGCAAATGGCAATTGCATGACCATAGGGACACTACAATGGTTGTAAATATGTTAATATTGTAAATGTTCATAGATTATTTTTTTCATCATGTCATAACTTTGAATGGCCATTAAACCTGTATTTAGCATGAGAACAAATCCTATTGAACATGTGAAACTTACTTCTGAATAGACATGTACTGTATAAGGTTACATAGTAAGGAAATATTTTGAATCCTAGGTGGTAGAAGATTCTGCTGGAACTGAACCTGCATTGAACAAAGATGATCTGGATTCACTCTTAGGGGAGGTAAATCAAGTAAATAAATTTGTGGGGAAAATGGTAGATCAGAATTGGATGTGGTTTACTTTGCACAGGAACAGTGAATCTGTTTTTTTTTAAAGTATAAAAATAGTTTTACATTTGCTTTTATTGCGTAATCTATTCCTATGAATTATCTTCTTTCTATATTCAGATTCTGATTATTTTATTTTCCTCTATGATCTTCCAGAATACATTTGATGGGATTTTGCATTGGGCATTCCAGAGCATGCCTCGTTCATTATCAGGCACCCAAGGATTTTTCTCATAGGTGGCACTATTTTTCAATAATATCTAATTCCACTGCTATTTTTCAGTAACATGGAATATAATCTCATTTGTCTACAGTTCAACACTATGCTCAAAATATGATTTTTATGTTTTATATATTTAATGTCATATTTATACCAATATGATTATTTTCTTAAATGTGGTGATTTGTAATTGACAAAATGTACTGATAGTAACTATCTTATTTAGTAACTGTTTACAGTTACAATGATGATGAAAAAGTACCTTCAGATCAATCTTTGCATTTACAACCATCAGGGGTCTGTAAAGCAAAAAAAAAAAAAGCTGAAGTAACATCATAAGCACAGCTGCAATTTCATTTAGTGACCACTTTGTTTAACAACTAAGTCCCAATTGTGGTAACTAAACTGGAACTACCTGCCTATTGTTAATTCCGTAACTGAACAGGTCAACAAATTAATTTTTCAATTAACCTCTTACAACTGTTGGCATGATAGTAGTATCACAGTATAACATTAGAAAATCTGTGGTTGGTGGTAAAATTCCCAGGGACTTAATTTTCCTTCTGTGGGAGAAAGGTTGGAAACAGCTCAGGAATTCCTAATGACTATAAGAGTCATGGACGTATTCCTAGTGTAAGGACTCAACACATTACTCACTTTAGATAGGTTTTTTATCTTGGGGGCAGCCAATATGATCTATAACTTTGGGACATTGATATTATGCTTTGCAATGGTCAAAAGACTCCTTACTTATTATAAAATGACCTCTAGATTTCTGAATGTTTTATTATTATTCTATCATGCCATAACCAAGAAAGATCTGGTGCCATACCACTCATGAAATAGATGTGCCTATCTTACTGGACTGCCACAGGCATCTAATGGAATTCCAGGATGGTGGCTAAGGTTTCAGTAATTTCATCTAGTACTTAGACATGCATTCAGAACTTTGGAAGAGATGGGCTGTAATGTACTCTAATTGCCAGTTTTTCTAGTTCTGCTCCTACGTCTAATATAAAGAATTAATCAAATTAAGCTTTTGCTTTCATCTATCTCTGTGCTTTAAAATAATAACCTCATACGCACTCAATTGATAAAGCATAGAAGGGAGTCTGGGTGCTGTATTTCATTATTATTTGTATAATTCATCTTGCTATTGTTACAAAATTTTGAAAAGTTGGTAAACTGGTTTTGATAAACAGGGAGGAAAGTGGGGAGTTATGAAATATGAAAAAATAATCTTACTATTCTGGGAAAAAAACCCTACTGCATAATTAATACAAAACTTCAGATGCTTGTATCATGATGTGTATTTTCAGCAATAGCTGTATTCTTTAGTTTGTGTGGACAACTGACAAAAAATCTCAACTCTTTAATCAAATAGAAATACATCAAAAGTTTTGAGGATCTCCGAATATTTTTTTTCCATTTCTGAAAAGTTGAATGTAAATTTATCAATTTCATTCCTTACCTTTGTAACTCTTGCACACAATTTTCTATGTTTGTGCAAAATGTTGAAATCCAGACAAGTTCCCTGTTATCAAAAGGTAAAATAATTTATTTATGCAGACTGGCATTTTGTTTTCTAACAATTATGTTGACTAAGATTGGATACAAGGTTGATCCAGGAAGTTAGTCTGCAACAATTAAATTAAAAGGTTGGAAGATTAATAGAACATTCCTAGTTTAAACTAAGCTTACTGCTATTAATAAATAATAGAAGCTCTTTCATAGTAAAAAAAAGAAAAGAAAAGCTAGTTAACTAGTCAGTGAATGTAACATATTCCCGATTAAACATAAATAAAACATAGATATATGATATATCTAACATATATATTTACATATAGTACTTTCCTGTTTCTTTGCAAACTATTGCATTCATTTAATTGTAAAATACCCGTGAGGGTATTTTAAGATTTTCTGCTAATAACATACTCCATATATAATCTATACAATATTTATTTTCACTTTCTCTGATACAACAAGAAGCAGGATAGTTCTAGGATCACTTTGCAGGGACTTGGCTGAAGACTGTACTGGAACAAAAAAGGTTAATTATCAGTTATTATAAATTCATGAGGGAGGGGCAAAATTCTCAGTGACGCATATTCTAACAAGATGGAAATTTCTTCGTAATTCTAACTAATGGTTCTCAGGATTATAGACTGAAATAATTTTTTGTGAAATCTGAAATGATGTCTATAGAAATTCTCAATCATCCAGGTCATGCTTTTACAAAAGGCAACTGGACTTCCTTGCTTTTTTCTTGAAAATGTTTCCCCTTTCATCCAAGAAGCTTCTTCAGTTCTGATGAGACGCAAAACCAAGAAATTCCAGTTGCCTTTTGGAAAACACCTTTAGAACAATCTGAAATGATGCTGAACCAGATAAATATACTTTAAACCTGAATTGCCTCTGAATACATTTCTTATTGATAAATAACCTGTACTAGATCCTCAAATAATACACAACCTTTCCATACCCCCTTGCTCCAGTAGGCCATTACCTGCCAGCTGGATAATACAACAGAGGCCTTGTAAGTTATAGTGTTAAATACTTTCAAATAGCAAAAGGTCTCTGGATAATTTAAGGAAAAAAATTCATATACCAGAACTACATGGTATAACAAATAGGACTGCAATACTTAGGAAAATAAAATAATAACTAGTACTCAGAACGCATAATATATGATATCAGATCAGTCTATTTGAAGAGAATATTGTGGTGCTGAGGTACCAGCACTTAAGATCCTCTTTAATTTAAATTTCCTTCACAAATTACAGAATGTTTATAATGATAGATAGTAGTAGGAAGAATATATTGTACCTGTAGGCACCTCCTTAAATCAAATATTGCCAGGCATGCCCATAAAAAGATGTAGAAATAAGAAATTGCTCGTTCATGTTACATGGAGTCCTTTGGGAGCAGGCGGCATACAAATCGAACAAACAAACAAATAAATAAATGAGCAACCACATATTTTCTAGATAATTTTTCTCCTGTAAACTTGCATTTTTAAAAACAGAGCATACAATAATCCAGCAGAGGGCAACACCAGTCTTTCAAATTTCAAATTCAGGCACCATGTACATCTAAAAAATGTTTACTATAATGTTATGTTCACTTGCTTCTGCTGGCAAGAGAAATTACAGATGAAATGATATATTTCTAAGAAAAGCATCAGAACAAAGCCTGCTTGTAATATCTTGTATTTCATTTTAAAAATTATAATGCTATTTTACCACTGATAGATCTGTTTACATATTACTTTGGTATAATGTTTATGTCTCAATTTTTAGTTCAGAAAACTTAAGCAACCTAATCAATTTTTACATCAAATAAATAATTGATCATTGACTCTGCCTCTTAATATAGGTTAAATTGTTATGTTGGATTTTGTTTTTTAGTCTGGCTTGTAAGAGTTCAATCTTGTACATTAAAAAGGGAGAAACTACAGGATCTGGACTTATTAAGTATCTTTTCTTTTATATTACCTGTTTCCTGGATGTAGCTATCAGCAGGGACACTGAATAATAAAGTTGCAATCTCAAATAACCAATAGATACTTAGGATATTTCCCAAAATACCATGTAGACGCATATGGCACTAATAACGACATACCTCCATATACATAATTTGATCATTTGTTTTCTTTTTGACAATGTATACAGGGCAAGCATTATATTGTAATACTTCTGTAAGAAACCATTTTCTAACCAGCATTTTAGTCTAACCAACATTTTAGATTTTAATTTTTCCTAAGCAGATAAATGGGGATTCCCTGTCATTTTCAGTAATATTTAAAAGATTTCATCAAGATTTTTGAAAAATGCTCTGCCCCAGTGGAAATTAGGAAACATTTAGGCCCTTGCATGAGAAACAGCTGCGGAGCCTTCAGGGGAAGAAAAGAGACACTCTAGAACAGGACACAGGATTGTGGTTCTCTAAAGGGCAGCTGTTGGCTGTAGAAGACAAAGAGAAAAGTTGCAGTAATTGGTTGTTCAGTTTTAAAACAAATCAGAACAAATGTGTGCTGACCAGACCTATCACCTTATGAAGAGTGCTTCTATGGAGCAAGGATCAAAGATGGAATAAACCCTCCAGTCTTCCAAAAATTACATATTTGTGTAAATCCATATGGGCATAAATGATACTGCAATGAATACCTACAACTAAAGACCAGTGGTGGGATTCTAAATTTTTTACTACCTACTCTGTGGGCGTGGCTTGGTGGTCATGTGACTGGGTGGGTGT
>JANHJO010001196.1:116400-128373 GCA_032468235.1 Pseudoxyrhopus heterurus | reverse complement strand
CAATATGCTGACATTGTAAACCGCTTAGAGAGGGTTGCAAGCCCTGATAGGCGGTATATAAATACAGTGCTATATATGGTCCTGGAATATGGTACTAAATTGGACACCTTATCCTAAAAGAAATTTAATGATCACAATTATGCAGAGTTTAGCCCTTTTACATCATTAGACACATACCAGTAATTTAAATTCCTCAACTGGTATGTTAGGATCTTTCCTTATAACTAAATGGAGAATTTTTTTCCCTCATTCACAGGGAAAAAAAACCATTGTATAACACTGTAACAAGTGTTATACTCCCACCTAGTGGAAAAGTATTAAACTTTAGGTTCTAAAGCAAATTTTGTGTGTGTGTGTTGCACGCACCCGCTCTCTCTCTCTCCTCTTCCCCCCTCTCCCTCTTCCCCCCTCTCCCTCTCCTCTCCCTTTCCCTCTCTCTCCATGTTTCTATATACAATTTTACCTCCAGAAGTGTAGTTCAAATCCTTCACATTTATCTTTACATTTTAAACATAGGGCTCCAAATCCTTCTTCATGTCCTAAGCCCATCTAAAGTGAGAGAAGCAGAGAAGGGGAAAAACAGTTTTAGCATAATATTAGCATAATAGAAGTATTATTGTAAGGCTTTTACTGATGGGGACAAGAGTGGCATACTTCCAAAATAAAATTAAAAAACTTGCCACTTTGGCATTGCAATGAAATAAATCATGCTGTGAGTGCTTTATTTGGGTATCCATAAAAGATTATAATCATGATAAAGAAGTTAAAATGGAGAAAAAAAATACAACACATTTTTCTGATAGCGGATGCTGGTATGTACATATACAACTGACACTTTTCCATTAAAGGCTAAATTTCAGAAGAATGAATATCCATTAATGGTCTGCCTGCACATTTAAGCATACCACAATCAATTTTGTTAATGTACAACTAATCTGATACTCCATACCTGAAAGAGTCAAAGCAGAGCATAATCTGTACTACAAACTAGATTAAAAACAGGAATTTGAACATAGCAATATATCCTTGAAATAGTGATAAAAGAGTTATGAGCAATATCTTGTTATATAAATAGTCATTGTTTTCAGCCATTCAGGTGTGTCCCACACTCGGCCACTCTATGGATCAGCACCCTCCATGCATGTCCCTCTGCCTCACATTGCCTCTTTCGGATCCATCATGGTCATCTCGGTGTCATCCTTTATAGTGTCCATTCAACAGGCAGTAGGGCGGCCCCTTCTCCCTTTTCTGATCACTCCCAATATGATTGACTTTTTGAGTAAGTCAACTCTCATGACATGATCAAGGAATGACAGCTTCTGTTTAGCAATTTTGACTTCAAGTGGTATTTTTGGTGTAATAAAAATAAAAATATAATATATATATATATATATTTACTATTTATATTTTATTTTATTTAAATAGTACTTACTATTAATTCAGCTTGGCCTTGTATGTTTAATATCTATAGATTTTTCCAAATAAAATTAAATCATTTATAATATATTGCAAAATCCAACCAAATTCTGGTTGGAATTTAGGAAGTATACAGCTAGTCCTCATTTAGTTATCACAATTGGAACCGGCATCTTGGTTGTTAAGTGAAATGGTCACTCAATGAAACTGCAACTATGCTTATGATCTTACTTCATTTTTCCCTCAATGTACTGACTTGCAAAGCCTGAGAATTTGTTATTTTTCATCACCATTGTAATTGTGAATCGTTGCTAAATAGGATATTGTTAAATATAGCGCTCAAAAATGGTCAGTTATTAGTAGTTGTCACAAACCAGTTCCAGTTAATTATGAACAGTTAATTGGGCTGTTTATTTAGAGACGGAATCCGAAGAGAATGGTAGTTTCAGACTTGCAAGATTGATATTAGCTTCATGAGGTAACCAGATGAGCCAACTCTATTTTATTGTAGTGATACATTGACAGATACTTGCAAATCTGAAAGTACAATTCTCCTTCTGCTCCATTATTATTTAAAAAACTAGGGAGGGTCTCTTCTGAGCCACTTGCCTCACTCACTATCCAGCTGTGGGCTACGCTATCTCTTATCTGACAGTTTGGTGGCAGTATCTCTTTGCTCAGTCTCCCAAGATTTTTCTCACATATTCTACTGTTTACATCAAGCCACCATAGTCCTTTTAGCTGTGAATTGTAAAGGGGCCTTCTGAATTGTTTGCAGATCAAAAGGCATTATAAATTAATTATCACAGCTAATTCTAAATTGTGTATATAAATAATTAACAAAATCAGCCAGGACTCAAAAAAGATTCTCCACTCCATCCCAGGATGGAGTTATAATTTTGGTCACTATCCCACTATCATCTTTTCAGGGACACAAATCATCACAAGTGAAATAAAGAAAATCTTTTCTGGTCTATGAGGTGCTGAACCACACAACTCTGGAACCAGCACATTGTGTTTAGCAATACATTTATAGCATAATAACATGAATTGAACTGTATATTAAACAGTTTATAGCACAAACTGTTATAAACAATTTATAGCATAATAACATAAATGAATTTAGATGCTATATTGTTTTAAATTGATTTATTGTAATAATTGCTATATTTATATACTACTGCTTTTAGTCAATAGATTTTAACCAGTACAGAAAAGCAACAGTGATTAACAGTCTACTATTTCCTTAATTCAGCCAATTTCTTTTGCAGTGACAACGATTAATCCATCCTCAGAATAAAATGTGTGCAAGTGCTTGAGTAAAATCTTTTTACACACTTTTTAAATTAATATAATTTAAAACCTAAGCATACTTTTTGTTCTATAACAGTGTTTGAGCAAGTAGATTTTGGGGGCCAGGAAAATTGACTTTTTTCTGGAAACAAACAATATATGCTACTGCAGTCAGAAAGTGGATTTATTCCAATTCAACTGCATTGAACTTTGAATGCCTTTTAAAAGGCTTAAGGAAAAGCAGATCGCAAGCATGGCTACATTTGTCATCATTGTGATTATTTTCCTCAGAACGTGTGTTATAATTGTTATAAACTATACATTGGACTGACATGGAATTATTTCTGAACACTAAAACTAACTTTCCAACATATCCAAAATTATAACAAATTGGCCCATGCAAGGGCCTAACACAGGATGGAATCAATTTCTCCATAAATGGAATCATGGAAGAAACTAAGATACATAGGTCATTTGAAATGTTGCCAGAAGAGATTTCTGTGTGTCAGTTGCTAAAAATTCTAAAAACATCTGGCATTTTAAACATGTCTATTCCAATCTTAAACCCATCGGCATATGAAAGGCATTATAAGCAGACTGATTGAAATCATCTGCTTCACAGTGTCTTCATGACTAAAATATTACTTCAGAGCCAAGTGTTGTAAATGGTTACAGGCAGCCTAATGTTTGAAGAAACAAAGGGCTTGCTTTAATCAGTTTGGAATGCTTTTGTTGGGGGGGGTCAGCACTAGCTGATTTCTACATTAAACTGCATTGTCTTCAGTCTGCATCTGGCCTCACTCAAATTACTCTCACCTTGACTTTTGCATGGGAGATACACTGCGATGTCAAGCCAGGTATTCCTAGCTTAACATGGCTAGTTTTACCTGATCCCCAAAATCAGCCCTCCCAACAGATTGCCCTCCATGTTGCTTCCTGGGAGCCTCAAGGAAATTACAGAGTAACATCTTAAAAGCATGGTCTTGCCAGGAAGCAACCCTTGACTTCTGCAAAGATAGAACTTGGGGGTCCCAGTTAGTCTAGGCTGGGCTGATTTTGACAGGAAGTGCTTTTTAAGAGGAAAAGCATCCTAAACAGCATCCTGTCCTCAGTTGGGTGGCTGTAACTTGCACCAGCTCAGACTACGCATCTGCTTTACAGTCTACATACTAACAAGAAATTGAATCCATCCACTCCTTTATTTTCCTATCCTTATAGCTTCAATCTTGCCAGCCTTTCCACAAGGGAGGCAGGGTTGTCAATTTGCTGCAAATCCCATATCACAGCCACAGACACTAAAACAATCACATGTCCTGCCATGAAAGACTACAGAAATGATAGTGACACCAAAGCTCCACACATCCCATTTGAACATCTTAGAGCAAACCATCTGTTACTGCAGGACTCTCTTACAACTTTAGAGTTAGGAATATATAAGCTGATGCCCATTACAGGTAATCCTCGAGTTACGAATGTAATGGAGCCTGTCCATTCCATTCGTAACCCAAGGATTCATGGGAGTGAATCTCATACCTTGAACAAGATCACTCCCTGCTTTCGCCCACACATTTGATAATCAAATGCACAACTAGTTAAGGGGGGGGGGTAGTGATGGAACAGACTACTTACTTCAGACCACCCAGGGCCTCCCCCGACCCACATATACCAATTCACCCTCCTCTGGGGTCCCCACAATTGCTTCCCCCCCATCTTGCTGCACCGGGTGACTTACCTTATGAAGATCTGTCTCCGCTCCAGCCTGTTTCTTTGCCTGCTTTCTCCTTTCTCATCAGCAAAGGGCTTGAAGAGGGCTCCGATGATGAAAAAGCAGGCCCAGAGGGCTGCATGTGGCCTTCCAGGTCTCCTTTTTCATCGCTGGAGGCCTCGTCAAGCAGGTCTCTGGTGAGAAATGAGGCCCAGAAGGCCACACGTGGCCCTCCGGACCTCCTTTCTCATTGGCGAAGTGCTTGAGGATTGCATCCCTTTAGGCTTTGGCAGCCCTTTTCAAAAAGCCTTTGCCGGTAGGAATAGAGTTTTGGAGGGACATGCCCTCCCCTCCCAAGCTCTGCTGTTGCTGACAAAGGCTTTTTGCAAAGGGCTGCTAAAGCCTACAGGGACACAATCTCTCTGCTGGCTTCAGCAAGGAAATGGCAAATGGAGGGAAGGCCTGAAGGACCAAAGCTTTCCTTCCATTTGCAAACCTCCAGGCCTCAATTCGTAGAGAACAGAGGCCTAAAGTGTGAGATCAGTAGCTCGAGATCTCGTGCTACTGATCTCACATGATCTCACAGTATGTTAGGCCTCTTTTCTCTGGGAATGCACCGAAAGCCTGAAGCAACGAAATAGGCAAAGAAACAGCGAGAGAGAAGATCTTCGCAAGGTGAGTGAGTCTCCACCGGTGAAATGCCTGTGAAGACCCAGCTGGGGGGGGGGGAATAGGTGGGGACACTGTAGCATTCCTGCAATTCAAGGGTGAACAATCGCAGGCACCCTATAGCAGCTATACCTTTGGAACTGGGTCTAAGTAGCTTTTGGGGGGTCCACCATAACATTGAATAGTCGCTAAGCAAGTCCTTATTGTCAAGGACTTACATAATATAACTGGGATGCTTTCTCAGTTAGATTCTGTACAATTTTTCAATGAATTATTATTGATAGGAGATTGCCAGCATGGATAAGCTGCTAAACTTTATGTTTGTACCAGCTTCCTTGCACTGCAGTTCTGTTTATTCATGATTAGACCAGTGAATTGGAGAAAATGCATCAATTCAGGAGTAATGAACATGATTTACATGCAGGAACTGGCAAAATTGCTTTAATTTGACCAACTACATATTCTGTTCTTCAGCAAAGGGTTTCAGAAGCTGGCCTACATGTTTAAAATATTCCAAGTCTTGACAACAGTTTTATATTGCTTACCAAGGCAAATCTTGTACAGATCATAGCAGTTCTATCGATTTTATAACTTAGTTTCTTACAAAAGGCAGTTTCTTGTCCTCAACATATCAAGAAATAAACCATATTATTCTATTTCTATGGGCTTGTCATGGCAACTATGGCAGAAAATAAACTCCCTTAGTCAAGAACATCTTTATCATGCTGAGATGATAAAAATCTGAAACAAGGGTTGAGATGACATTCAGTGGCTTTGTGGTTGTCAGCCATTAACTTTAAAACTCTCTCTCTACAAATATTGAGTGTCTATTGATACCACACCAGCAGTCCAGGTGTGTATAATTGCTAGAAATTACCTTCCCAGCTCAGCCACCCTAAATCTTAGTAATGAGAATATATACTCAAGATTGCAAGCATACCTAATACTCCTATATCCTATTTTCCCCACAACATCTGTGAGGTGGATTGGGTTGAGATTGACCCAAATTCACCAATCTGGCTTTCATGCTTAAGGCAGGTCTAGAACTCCCTCTAGTGCCTTAACCACTAGACTATCTGCCACATTCCCTTGACTTTGCTTTTATTACATTTCAGCCCATGAATGAAACAGGCAGAAATCATCCTTAGTTGTTCTGATCTAAAATAGTTTTTTGTCCATTAAGCCAGCAGTGATCCATGACAATGTAATGGTGAATATATTCTGACACACTTTACTTTGGCTTTGGGCAATTTCCTCTGCTCCATTTTTTTAATCCTCCAGAAAGAAACTCCAGTTTCAAAAGACTGTAAAACTTACTATTAAAACAACCTGTCATCTGATTGATGGGCTGAGTTGTCAGTAAAGCAAGAGAGGCAGCTCTGACAAAGTGGGCCTACTTTGATAGCAGAAACAAGCTCACCCAGAAGCTAATTGCCAGAGTTGCATGAAAGGTGGGAGATTGGCTGTTTGATAAGCTTGTTTTGAGGCAGGCTGACCCCTCTTAAAAAAAAAAAACTTACAATCAAAGCAAACCTGCTACCCTGCTTATGGTCATGCTGGGGGAACTATCTAGCACAGCAGCCCCCAACCTTTTGGTCATCAGGGGCCGGTTCCGTGGAGAGAGTTTTTTCCATGGACTGAAGGGGACATGGTTTCATGTACTGCCTGCATCCTGCGGATGGGGCTTCCCTTGTTTGCGTGGCCTGGTTTCTGGCATGCTGTGGACTGCTGGCGGTCCATGGACTGGGGGTTGGGGACCCCTGATGTGGGGAGACTAGAGAGTCTGTCCCACTTTATTAATGAGTGCATTCATTCCACTGATCACCACTTAATGACTTGGGAAATACCAGATTTTAACATTTATCAGCCACCCATCTTAATATTTTAATTTTGTATATTTTAATCATATTGAAAAATTCTGTGTGTGTGTGTTGTGTGTGTGTGTGAGAGAGAGGGGGGGAAGGGCAGGGAGGGGAGATGATTCAATTGATGGCTTTCCATTATTGCACAATTGGAATGAAGGCATTACCATTTGGCAGTAAGGTTGAACAGATGCTATTGAGGCAGGATAGATATTGCCAATAGAGACATTTTATGCAAATTTAATTTTCTGACAGCTCAAGAATGGGTAAATGGTGCTGTAACTTAACCAAGCCATTGAAGAAGGCACACCATTAAGATAGGATGACTCATGATTTGTCTTGAAATAAGACACGGGTAGGAGATTTCAAGTCCTCCATTTGTTATAGGAAATATGCCAAAATGCAAAAGGGAATTAAATTGCCAATTTCCTCTAAGAAGACATCTTCATAATTGTTTGTTTTTCCCACTGCATGAAAGTTTCTGTAGGTTGTCTAATATTAGGAACAAACTGGTATTTTGAGAGGGGAATCCAGAGATTCGATGTGTTAGCTCAGTCCCTCCATCCTACAGTAGTCTTTAGTCTCTGTACTGTATTGCAGTGAGTAATGACTTCATCATTGTCTTTGTTTACAGGCATGTTGAGCCAGAGAATGTGACTCACTGAGGAATTGTTAAGTACTGTCCCAGCAAATAGTACTACATGGTTGGATGAATACACCCATTCTAACTATGGCCTGAAACAGTTTAGCAGTTTTGTAATCTTCTCCCACCCATCCCTGGGGCATTTAGGGAATTTTAATTTTTTTTTTATTTCAGATGCTATATTAGTAAGCTACTGGGAAAAAGAACGAAAGCTTAGGAACAAACAGTTCTGCCAGATGCTTAACTTCCTGATTAAAAATTATTGGTATTATTAGATTCTACTGTCCCCTAGTGAAAAAAATATGAATTCTGCACAGAATAATAGTGAAATCAGTACTATCCATTATATGTAGTAAAAGTTGTAACC
The DNA here is from genome assembly GCA_032468235.1 of Pseudoxyrhopus heterurus. NCBI lineage: Eukaryota > Metazoa > Chordata > Lepidosauria > Squamata > Pseudoxyrhopus > Pseudoxyrhopus heterurus. Next base: position 120,418 of record JANHJO010001196.1, on the reverse strand, counting down.
AGAATTGTCTGTAGAACTTGATAAATTATTTTGTGGTTTTATCTGCTAAGGGTTTGTAATTTGTCTGTATGTAAAATGAAAATACAATTGAATATAAGGATATGTTGAAATTTGGAATATAATCTAACTAGAAGCAGTAACTTTTGAATAAAATATCACTCTAAAATTTAATAGCATCTTTGGTCTTTTTTAAAACTTCTCTGGTCTTGTGTTTCTCATCAGAATAAGGGAGATAAAATTGCATTCTTTATTCCTCTCCCATAAATTATTTATTTTTAATAGTCTTCCTTAGAGAAGCTGTAGGTTACATGTTCTTCTTAGTTGTTTGTGGGGAAGTTGGGACAAAACAATTACCTGATGGATCTGATGGATTTATCTGTCAGTAGGTCTTAGTGGATTTACCAGACTATAATGGCAATGTTTCAGCAGAATAGGGATTTTTTTAAAATTCCAATCAATGTCCTAGATCTAGAGCAATGTTGCCATGAAGGCATTAATGGGAACTATTTTATGATGTTGGCTATATCACAGCTACTTGCTTGAAGTACTAAGCAGTTGCTCACAGATACCAATTGCTGCTGCCAACATTTGAGTGGGAGGAGTAAAGGAAGTTACATTGCAGAAAAATGTTAACCTAATCTTCCCCAGTGTAGAGTCCTCTGTATGTATATGTCTACAGTTACTATAGTTATGGGAGCTTTTAAATAAACATTTAAATAAGGGATGATTTAGCCACAAATCTTTATCTGCTTGGACCCTAAACAAATACACTTTCTGAATAAATGCAGAACTTTAATTTTGAATCTCCAATCTTAGACTTGGAGTTTAATTTTATTGATGTTTTTTCTAAATAATTTCCCATTGTCTTTTCCCCCCTAGTTTCTTCTGATTTTCCATAAAGCTGCAGCTGGAGAACTTGAAGAAGACAGTGGATTGATGGCTTTAGCAAAGCTCTCTGAAATAGATGTGGCTCTTGAAGGAGTAAAAGGAGCCAAGAATTTTTTTGAAGCAAAGGTAAAAAAAACTTGTGTAAAGTATCTTGGATTTTTCCAAAAGTCACCACAAATTGTTAAATGTGTAGAAAATAATGGCATAAAATGAATTTTGTTGCAATGGTAATAACAATATTACCATTTTATACCTGCATTTTAGGTTCAAGCTTTGTCTTCAGCAAGCAAGTTTGAAGCAGAAATAAAAGCAGAACAAGATGAGCGAAAACGTGAGGAAGAGGAAAGACAGCACCGCAGAGCAGCCTTCCGAGAACTCAAGTCAGCATTCAGTCAATAGTGGGAAAAATCTGTCACCAGAAACTGGTGTACATTCTTACAAGCTTTGTCTATGATTATATGTCTACCTAAATGGAAACAGAAATGATACGTTGCCTCTTTTTTTTTTTTTTTGAAGCTCCTGTTTATTAGGTGCTGAGGATGTGCCACCAATGGTAGCATTCAGAAATTGCAAATGCTAGATGTAATTCCAATAGGCCTTATACTCTTAATAATAATTGCTTAGAAGAATTAAATATCCTAATAATGAAGTCCCATTGGCAGATGCTGAAACTCCTCATAAATAAATTGAATACTGGCAATTTCATTTTTTGTCATTCTAAACAGTCCTGCTTCAACAGTTATAAAATATTCTTCAGAATTTCTTTCTATACAATGCTTGCCTCTGCTTTATTTTCACAATAAGACCTTGCTTCTCAGATAAGCTGGAATGCTCTAAATCCAAGTGTTCTGTATATTAGAAAACGAGTTTTTGATGGTGGTACTGGGGAGGATGGGATAAAGGAAATTTTTAGTTATTAGATTTTTCCTGCAATCCAAAAAATTCTTATCTGAATGAGAGTTGTTTTTTCATGCTGCTGATTCAACTTCTCCCCCAAGTTAGACTTAAATACCTCTCAATTTTTCCATGACAGTCATGAGAAAATGTTTAAAGGACATCACAGGCTACAGCTGGAAAGAGGAGACAGGAAATCCAAACTGCACAAGTGAAATTCATGTGTACTTTTCTGAATCTAAGCTGCTATTTAACAGTGCTGAGTACATATCAAGGATATAACATTCACCATTCCTTTTTTCCTCTTTTCTCGGTAACAAAGCAAGGAACAGTTCTGACCTTAGGTCTTCTGCCTTAGTTCTGTACTTTTGTGGTCACATTCTTTTATATGTTTTGCATGGGACCAGAACCTTTTTTCCCTTTTCTTTCTGTGTATTTTATTCATTGAGTTTTAACAAGTAACGAAATTTCTATCAAGAGATTAAAGGAGCAGTATAGTTTAGGGCACATTAGCTTTCCACTCTGGAAATCCTCATACTACTTGTGGATCATTATTGAGAATTAAACTCCTTTTTGCAGAGTTATCACTTTCATAAGATGTTGAAATTATTTGCCAGTTCCAACAGTTTGCAAGAAAAACTAGATTTCAAAGCAGAACCTGTAATATAGTTCAACAAGCTTCTATTGTATGCAGAATTTACATGTGTGTATGTCTACATACAGATAGAAGAAAAATGCTTGCTGCTTTACTAATCTTGCTATCAGATTGCAAACAAATATATTCTCTATTTCTTTGTTTTCACATTTAGCTTTTTATACTGTGATACTAAACTGTGAGTGCAGAATAATAAAAAAGCAGCCTGTTGAATATATAATAGTGGGTAAAAGAATTGCTAGTAATTAAAACTGTATTTGCAAATCCACAGATTATATTTGATAAAAATTGCATGTATTAGTGAAAATATTTATAATAAATGTTTTATACATCACAAAGTTGGATTTTTTTTGCGTTACATATGTAAATAAAATTTAAAAAAACTAGTGGAGGCTAAATTTGAAATCCTGTCTCAGAGTAAAGTTTGCCTCCTTAAGGGAAAATGGGTTTACATTTATGCTCTGAAAAATATTAATCAGTTATAATCAAGATCAAAACTAAAGTATATTTGTGGAATCCCCATTAACCCTGTTGTCAATTACATAGAATTATTGCTATGATCACATGTATATATCTGGTTTGAATCTCAGAAAGGATACTTAATACTCATGAGCTGAAGATTGAATTGTTCTCATTTGCTTTTGACATGTTCTGTCATTTAGTATTTGACTGTAATGTCAACTATTTCCACTGTTTATAAAATTGCTTTGACATAATCTGAATGAGTATATATTGGTACAACCATGCTGAAGCTATTCTAAAACTAGCTTTCTTGATTTGGTTGTCTCCAGAGGTAGCAGGCATTAAAACTTCAGAGATCCCTTTCTAGAAAGCTAACAAAGAGTTTACGTTTTTGGAAATTTTTCTTTTAAAGTCTGTGATAGATCCTTGTTTACTGAAAATGCCTTTGAGAAAATGGAGATAGGAAGGCAGTCTGAGGAAATATAAATGGCAAATTATATTTCATTGAAAGATGCTTAAACTGCTTTTCTTTGAGCTCCGCCTAGTGGATTATTTCTGTAAGTTTGAATTGCAAGTATTATTCTATGTAGAAATTTGTCATAAATACCAGCCAATAAATGGAATGGGAGAAACAATTAGAGCAAATGAAATTCCTCTTTGTTTTTGCAAGCTATATTTTTCTTTTGCTGAAACTTTAAATAGGGCTTCAAATTTTCTTATATTTGACTACATAGTAATATCAGTATTTATTTACAGAATTTGTGTCCTATTGCAGAAGCAATTAACAAAAAAAACCCAGCGTTTAAATTTTATTCTATATTATGCTCATTTTTCTGATTATTTATCTTTTTGTTTAAGTAAAAAACATTCACAGAGTTATATTTGAGAGGAGTTTTTTTAGCAATTTTAGTCAATTGGGAAGGTGTAAAATGGCAGTGGAGGAGAGGGAAATACTGTAGATTGGTTGCTACTGGCATGCATCAGTGATACAATTACTTCTTGGAAATGTGAAAATTCTTACCATTTTAAATACCATGCATAATGAAGGAAGAGGTGAGAAAAAATTGTCTCAGGTTGAAGTGCGACAAAAATTGTTTAGCAGAGGATCGAAGTCCGTGA
>JANHJO010001196.1:89612-108393 GCA_032468235.1 Pseudoxyrhopus heterurus | reverse complement strand
GAAGATCTCCTCGCATGTGCACACCCTCCTGGCCGCCCCACAGCCTGGTCGCGAGAGGAGGAGGAGTGGGGGAGGAGGAGGAGGGAAGCCTCCACTATGGCTCCTGCTCGTTCCTCAGCTAGCACGGATTTCCAAAGAGAAGAAAGAAAAGGAGTAGCGAAGAGCCCCGACGAGAGCTCTCCAGCTTAGCCCAGCCTCGGCTTTCTTAGAGAGAAAGAGACACAGAGAGAGAGAGAGAGCACGTGCGCACGAGAGAGATAAACACACAAACACAGAGAAATAGAGGGAGAGGGAGAGAAGAGTTTTGTGGTTCCCGGTTCTCTGCCCTAATGACCGGCTGGGTAGGCGTGGCTGGGGGCAGTCATGTGACTGGGTGGGAGTGAGTAACATTGAGTTGGCCATGCCCATCCAGCTTATGTGGCTCCCTGTGGGTTTTTTTTCCTATGGGAAACGGGTCCAAATGGCTCTTCGAGTGTTTAAGGTTGCTGACCCCTGCCATAGTCACATGGGAACCATGATGAGGAAAGACAGCAACATCCCAGTACTATGAAAGGATCACAGATCCTGAAGAGCCAGATTAATGGGAAGAATAAGATCCATGCCATCAACACTTATGGCCTACCATTCATCAAATATCCTCCTGGTATAGTGAGCTGGCCAGCAAAGGACATAGAAGCTGCCAGTGTGAAGACCCAGAAGCTTTTCACGTACAATGTACAGAGGTTCCCACCCTAAGTCCAACACCCAGAAACCGTACACTAGCTGGAAAGAGGGTGGACAAAACCCAGAGCACCCAGGAATAGATCAGTAAGCTGGCATCCAAAGATGAGCTTCTGAGAGAATGCCTGAGTCAGCAGAGAATGCCTCCCAGCAGACATTGGAGGAAGTTGCAAGGCAAAACCCTGCATAGGATGTAACATTGACAGATAGCTGAGGTGGCAGACATTAGGAAATCCTGCCAGTGGCTGAAAAGGGCTGGACTTAAAGCACTGAGGCACTGATCATAGCAGCACAAGAACAGGCACTAAGCACCAGATCCATAAAAGTAGGGATCTACTAGACAGGATCTATGGTACAGAGTATGGAGAGTGGCTTCAACAGATCCCAGGAACATCAGAGTTCTCTGTCCTAAAGAGTGCAGTGCTAGGAACAGCTAAGATCCTACACAGAAGCATCAAACTCTGAGGTCTCTGGTAAAGCAGAATACTTTCTCTAAAAGCATTTAACAGAATCATGGTGTTTCTGACTGTGTGATGAATTATGAGTGAATCCATATATCCCTATGATTTATATTGTTTGTTGCATTTGTCTTAGAAGAAAAGCCCTTAGTAACCCTGGAAGTCATATGCTAGTAGTTCACGGGCTATTTGTGAAGTGTGTGAAATAGACATTTGTTTGTAATTATACCTTTATAGCAAAGGTATAGCAAAGCCAAGAATCTTTCTCAATCACACAAGATGTGACATCTGTCTTCTGGCTTGTCATATGTTAGACTGCTATATTTTGGAATACAAAGTTAGTAAAAAGATTAGTTACTTCTGCTCTCCCAACTTGGACATTGACAAACATTCTCTGCCATCCCTGCCCCGCGTTTTAAGATAGAATTGGATTGGTAGCAAAAATTAGGTGTCCATTATAGAACATGCTAAGAGGAATGTGAGTTCTTTTAAAGAAAGCATCTTTGCTAACGTTGAAAATGGAACGATCAAATTTTACTGGAGACTGTGTTTTATGCATTTATTGGACTAGAAGACCTCCAGGGTCCTTTCCAGCTCTAAAGTGGCACTAGAACTCATATATACTCTTATGTATTGATAGTTTGTGTTTTCTTTTTCAGGTTAATATATTTTTCAAAAATGGCAGCGGAAACTCAGACACTTAACTTTGGGCCTGAATGGTAAGTCTGTCTGTCTCTTTATTTCTCCAAAAGATTTTCTCTCTGAAAGTTAATAATACGGTAGCTGGTTTATCAATATATTGCTTCAAATGACTGCTTGGAAAAAATACACAAGGTGTTGAATTCTTTTTTTAAAATTGCAACTATGTAGGTTATTTATTTAAAGAATTTATATGGCTCCTTATCTCACTTAGGCTGCTCCCAACAACTGCTAAAAACATTACATAAAGCACCTTCTCATCAAGGCTACATAACCATCCACACTACTGACCCCCAACTCAACACAATCCTATGGAGGGGGAGGAAGATTCAGGGTTTATGGCCTTCAGAGGGCTAAAAGAATAGGGCCCCCCAAATATCAGGTGGGAGACTATTCTAAATCAGATTTTTAGTTTGAATTGTGTTGTGCTGTATTGGAGAAATCTCAAATCAATTTTATGATGTCCTGTGGTGATATAATTAAATGTTATTTTCCCTTAATTGTCTTTCTTACTTGAAGAAAATATTGATATTCACTTTGCTATTTCCTGCCATATTATACAACCTGTGAGATCAGTGTATTACTCTGTGTTTACTTCTCATTGTTGCTTGTACATTATCTGAAAAGAAGTGATGAGTCAGTTTTATATTAGATCTAAATACAGTAAAACTGAACATGGTTTTGGGTTTCACAATAGTCAGTAAGCAAATGCGGGCCTTGTTGAATTGGCCAGTTATCCATCTAATTCAGCATTCGTGTGCTGTATAAGGTCAGTCAGGTGCATTCTGAAAGTCACATAATATAAAATAGGATGATGGCCCTCTTTTATACACTCTAAATACAATGTGATTACTTGAGGTGGTAATCAGCAAGTAGAGGCTTGCATAACATGGACATATGATTTGAACAAATGATAAACAAGAAAGAATAAAAAAGCCTGCTTGGCCAGGTTGAGGGAAATAAAAAGAAAAGAAAACAGGTAAGTAGATGGATGAGCTTAAAGAGTAGAATTCTGTGAATCAGACCTGATTTGAATTGATATTTAATAAAAAAAGGGTATGATTCAAGCTGGGAGAGAGATTCTGGGGCACACTAGTTTTGAGGGAATTCGAATTTAGACTATACAGTATATAGACTATAATGCCAGTTTTGGGCCAAGTGGTTAAAAATAGGAACCTTAGGGTGTTTAAGGTGAATTAACCCTATCAAGTTTTAGTGGATTGTAAATATTGTAATATTTCATGGACATCATATGGTTTCATGGCAATACATTTTTGCTTTACATCTTGTTTAAACAAGAGATGAAACGAGAACAGCACAAAAGCTTCTAAATCAGTAGTGTCTCCAGGAATGGGGGTGGAGTACAGAATAACAAAAGTAGCAGTATGGTAGTGCAAGCCCTGCCCCTTTTCCATATCCATTGTAATAGTTCATGCACATCAATAGGGATGGACCTTGCAGCACAAAGCTGCTTTCACCATCCTGATGGAAGTAGCAGAATCTCGAGGACACCACTGCTCCTGATTGTTCAACAGTCTCTGAATTGAGAAGCATAATACTCCAACTGAAAAGTACAATATTTTAAAACTACAGGTAGTCTTTGGTTTATGACAGCAATTGTGAGTGGACTGATGTTGCTAAGCAATGTGATTGTAAAAGTGATGTTAAGAGATGGCACTTAGCAACAGCAATTCCATTAATCCCAGTTTTACCATTAATCAAGTGCCATGTGGGTCCTTTGCTTTGGAAAGCCATTGGGGAATGTCAAAAATCACAATCACATGACTGTGGCTGTCTGAAATGTTAGAATTGCAAGCTAGATACTGGTCAGTCAGCACTATTGTAATTTCAGACAGCGGCAGAACAAATGGTTGTTAAATGAGGACTGCCTGTAGTTACAGCTCTGATGTTTCCATAGGCTTTTTGGAATGCCTGTTTTAGAATGGCACTGATGAATTACCATTAATCTTGCTTTTGTGGGTTGGAGTTCTCCTTTTAAAATTATTGGGCACCACAGGGATTGTCGTAGCTGGTTAGCTAGCTTATATCACCCACTAGTGCTAGTATTCTGACTGACACTGGCCTTGATGTTCAAGGATATTCAAGGCAAATAGGTCAAATTTCTTCTTTTGGATAGCAGTTGGAAGAATGACTTGCCTTTTCTTTACAAGCAGTGAAGCTTTACTGTTTCTGATCATTGGGCTTTGTGGAATTGCAGAAGAGTTGGCATAATTAGTTGCCAAAGTTGGCCCATTATTAGTGGCAGTATTCCATGGTACTAAAATTATGGCTTGCTGACATTGCTCTATTTTAGTTACCGTATTAGTGAAAGGTAGCAAAAGCAGGTTGATGGTAAGACACAGTTCCACAAAAATAGGCCACAGGGAAAGAGGCTGACACACAAGGTACAATCATAACTCTTACCATCTCTTGTTCTTAAAAACATGTGTCACCCCCTTGACACCCGTTCACTCTTTTTTGAGAGACATCTTCCCCAGTCATTCAGAATTTAAAAGTAAAATTTGATACAAGAAAGGATCACAGTTTATTTGCCTTGAATGTCCCAGAAGGGGTTGGCAGAATCACAGAGAGGTATATCATTTCATAAGCAGAAAAGAAGTGCTTAGGGCTGACCACATTGAAAAATTAAAAGCTGGGAAAGTGAAGTTCTAAAATGAATGGAATCCAAATAATAGCCTTGCTATCCTAAAAAAATGTTAATAGGCAACAAGTATAATAAGATAGTAAAATAATTAGTTGGTACTTGACTCATTGAAGAGTCCATTGCATCATTCAACTCCTCCCCCTTTTCAGCATTCTTTAAATATACTGTCTAAGTGAAGTTGTGGTACATATTTATTTATTTATCAAATTTATATGGCCACCCATCTCACAAGAAGGGAGGCATATATCAAAAAATATATGAAAACAATAAATGTCAAACACATTTTATATTATTCCCACATACACGTGATTAAGCACAGAGCCACTGATTCCGTGACAGCCCCAGGTCAGGTCTTGAGGGACTTCTGAAAAATAAAGAGAGATGGAGCTGAGCTCACTTCAGGGAAGCAAGTGTTCCATAAGACAATATGCCACAGCAGAGAAGTCCCATTTCCTCAGGCCTGCCAATATAGTCATCTCCTGAGAGATGGGACCCACAGCATGCCTCTCTTAGGACAATATGATGGGTGAAGCAGTTATAATTCGGGAGAGGTCTCTCTAATAACCTGCCCCCATGCCAGGAAGGGGTTAAAGGTTAAACAAGTAGCTTGAGTTAAACCCAGGAGATGGCTGGCAACCAATGCAGTTTACAGAGAAGAGGTGTTATGTGCTGTTTTAGAAGCACACATGCAGCTACAGTTTGCAGTAGCTGAAGCTTCTGGACAGTCTTCAAGGACAGGGCCAATTAGAGCACATTACAATAATCCAATCAGGAGGTGCTTAGTGCATGAATAACTGGGAGTAAAGTGTCCCTCCCCTTCTAGGAATGGTTATAATGGTTATAACTGACTACCACACAAATATGTGCAAAAGTTGGGAATCAGGAGGACCCCCAGATTGTCTAAGACCATACAAGCCCATGCGTACCAAATTTTCATAGTCCTAGAACTGACATGCTCCAAAATCCAAAGCCATACAGTCTTGCCAGGATTCAGCTGAAACTTCTAAGTTCTTCATCCATACCCTCACAGCTTCCAGATATGAGGATAAGAGTATATACTATTAATTCACCAGGGCAGAGATGTACACAGATAGTCCTTAATTTACAACCAAAATTTGGACTGTAATTTTTTAAGTGATGCAGTCATTAAGTGAGTCATCACATGAAATAACTAATTTTATAACCATTTGTGCCATGGCTGTGAAGCAAATCACCGTGGTTGTTATTTGAATCCTGCTTGCCCAATTGTCTTCGCTTGTTGGAAGCTGGCTGGGAAGCTAGTAAATTGCAATCACATGACTGCTAAACACGGCAACCATTATAAATGTGAGCTGCTTGCCAAGCCCCTAAATTGCGATCATGTGACTGCAGCAGTGATACAACCATTATAACTTGAAGGATGGCTCTTCGTCACTTTTTATGAGGTCCTCATAACTTTGGTCCATCATTAAATGAACAGTTGTAAGTCAAGTACTACTTGCAAATTGGATATCATCAACATCTGATGATACCTCACCCCTTGGCAATGGATGATGTCAGTAAGTGACCTTGGGTTTATATTGATTAGGAGTAGAAAAAACACGGAACCCTGCAGCACCCCACACCGTAGGGACCAAAAGCAAGATCCCTCCAGATTCAATTTTTTAAACAACCGGTTCTGTGGGCATGGATTGGTTTGGTGGGCATGGCTAGGTGGTCATGTGACTGGGTGATGTCACAGATCACACCCAGCCCTGCCTCCCGGCCACTCACCTGAAAGGAAGAGGTAAGTTCAGCCGGTTGGGGCTAATTCCAGCACTGGCTGGCCCCGCCCTCGCCCATTTTTCAGCCTGTTTTAGGGCCATTTGCAGGCTGTTTTTCCAGCCAAAATCAGCCTGCAAATGGCTCAAGAAACAGCCTGAAAATGGCCCTAAAACAGGCTGAAAAATGGGCGAGGGCGGGGCCAGCCAAAATCAGCCTGAAAAGAGCCTGAAAAACAGGCTGTTTTCAGGCCGGGTTTTTTGGGCTATTTTCAGGCCATTTTTCCAGCCAAAAACTGCCTGGAAAATGGCCTGAAAACAGCCAGAAAAACAGGCTATTTTTCAGGCTGTGTTCAGGCTGTTTTTCCAGGCCATTTTCAAGCCGTTTTTCCAGCCAAAATCGGCCTGAAAAATGGCCTGAAAACAGCCCCCCAAACAGGCCATTTTTGGCCCTTTTTCAGGCCCGTTTTTTGCCTAGAAAATGGCTCGAAAAACAGGGGGGGGGCAGGCAGGGCCAGCCGGTGGTCCGATTTGCCAGTTCTCCGAACCGCGCAGAATCGGAACAAGGGGTTCATCCGAACCGGTAGAATCCCACCCCTTCCAGTCACTATCAACTGGAACCAACCCTGAAGAAAATGCCGCTCACCCCCAATCATCTGAGACAGTCCAGAAAGATACTATAGTTGATGGTATCGAAAGCTGCAAAGAGGTCAAGTAGGGAAAGGATGAATCCACAATCCTCATTCTGCTCTCACCAGAGATTATCTAACAATACTCCAAATTTGTCTCTTCTTTAAAAAAAAATTGGGTTGAAATTTCAATCACTGGTTCAGTACCTTTTTTTAAATCCATTGTTTTTAGTTTAGATCCCCTATGATGTACTGTATCTATAAAGTTTGGGGTTTACCCAAATTTCACTTTCACATTAAATTATTTGTATATCTGCAGAGATCAGTCACCTTCTTGGATCAAATTAAAAGTTATTGTTTGTTTAATGCCTAATTCATACAATATTTATGTATTGTATTTTTAATGTACTTATTTCCAGGCAGAGTTGCATACCTTATGTGTTGTTCAGAAAGTAAATATTTTGCAGTTCTACAGGATATTTTCCCTGTTCTCTTCTGTTCCATCTGTTATTAATAAACATACTGGCCTTGTACAGATGTAACTGGCTCCCTGCAAATTCTGCTTTGAAAGTCAGCAATCAGCCTTGGAAATGCAAGCTCTGTCCTTTTTTTGGAACAGATTTCTACCACCTTTGCTGATAATAAATATACTGGGTAGCAGAGCAAACCAAACTTAATGCAAACCAGATTTCTTTTAATTGTGGTCCAGAGACATGGTAAATCGTATTTCGGTCTCATATTTATAAGGAAACTAGTTTTACTTTTAGAAAAAAAGTGTGTAAAGGCAAGGCTGCTGTGACTGCTTTTTGGCTTTTTGCCATTGTTATATTGTGCTGGTCTTGGAATTAAGAAAAACATTACTTGTTACATTTGGGGGGGGGATAAATAATGTAGAGGCTGCAGGCACTGATAATTCCCCAGAAATTATCTGCAGGCACTGTGTCTACTAGCCTCCCTCCTACCTGCTTCTGGGGTGGCTGCATTGAAATCATTCCAGGTGCCTTGAAATTTCCCAAGGAGACATTTTTGAACTATCAAATGCTTATAATATTTCCTGAGTTAGTTGGTCTAATCTGGTAATAAAGCCACTTTTTAGACTATTGCTTTAGGCAACAGGGGCCAATTAAGTGTAATTTCCTTTTGGTTGTTCTGTTACACTATATGGCCATCATTTTTATTTTTGTATTTTATGTTTATATCTTGTACATGTTTTAACTTATGTGGGTTTCAGGGAAGTGTGTTTGTTTTTGTTGTTATTATACATCATCCTGAGTCACATTGTTTGAGTTGAGCAACTTTAGAAACTTAGCAAGTAAGTAAATAAATAAATAAGTAAATATTGCATTGTGTTCGGAATAAAGCTACTGTATAAAAATATTTCAAAGCTTCAGGGTTGGAATAAAATAGCTAGACTGATTATTTGAATATATAGAGAAATAATATTCAATTAATTGAACATTGCTTTTATTTTTATTTAGTTGCCATGAAAACAATGGCCACAGGGTGGCAGCAGATTAATAGGATAAAATTCCAGTTTCTTTGCTAAATCTTTCTTCATTTCTTTTAATAACAGAGGAAATGTCACTTGATACTTTTAATAGTTACTGTATTATTTAACAATAGTTTGCTACTTTTATTTAATATCTATAATGAGGCTTAGAATATTTAGCACATTGGTGGGAAGTATAAAAAAGATGCTTGGTGGAATGATGAAATAAAAGAGGTTATGAATAAGGAAAATTGTATATAAGAAAATGATTCCTCTGTCATGACAGCAACCAACAGACAATTTGGAGTATGTAAAGATTGTTTCTCCTCCTGACTTTGGATAGATTTCCTTTATAGTAGATGTCATGAATTTTATTTATTATGGCATCCTTTTTGCCATGCAATGAGCAAGCAACTTAAACTGATGCATCATCTCTTCTTTTTTCTAAACAGAATTTTTGGATATTGAACTACCTTGTGTCAAAGGATTAAATGCCTTTCTTTTTGTAATTGATATACTTTGTAAGATGATTTACCTAATTCCCTGTTGTGACATGGCCTCTGCTCTGAGATAATTCAACAAATTTTCCAAAGCCATGATCTAATTATTCACAGAATAGTTTTGGAAAGTTTATTTAAATTACTGGATATCAAACTCCACCTATCTTCTGGGAAAGTTGATGGGGGGGATCAAGGAACAAATGCTAATTAAGAACAATCAGAGATGCAATATGCTAGTTTAGAACAATAACAGATGCAAATGTAGGATTGCACTCCTATGAGGACCTAGCCTGAGATTGTCTTAACTACATCCTTTGTACATGGGGACCCACAATTTCTTTCTTTCATTCATTCATTCATGAGTGTGTGATAAGTGATGAATGATAGCAGTGTTCCAATACCAAAGGGGCTGTGACAAAGAAGAGGGGGTCAACCTATTCTCCAAAGCACCTGAAGGCAGAACAGAAAGCAATGGATGGAAACTAACCAAGGAGAGAACTAACCTAGAACTAAGGAGAAATTTCCTGACAGTTAGACCAATCAACCAGTGGAATACTTTCCCTCCAGAATTTGTAGGCACTCCATCACTGGAAGATTTCAAGAAGAGATTGGAAACGTATACCATGTCTGAAATGGTATAGGGTTTCCTCCTTGAGCAGGGAGTTGACTAGGAGACCTCCAAGGTCCATTCCAACTCTATTATTCTGTTATTTTATTATTGCTATCTGATTTTACTGTCGAACCCATATAGTAACATTTAGATTAAAGAAGACTCATTGACAAGATGGAATGATAGCTAAATATTCTATTGATTTCAGTGAGCATACTTTCACTGTAGTTAATTGAAAGTGGGTAAGATTTACTCTTTTTTTGGTTAACAGTCTATAAGATGAACTTCTAATTAAAACGCCTTTTAAGTCCATAGTTTAATTTAAAGTAGACATATATCTATTATATTTATCATGTAATTCATTGTTTAATCAGCTTTTTTAAAGGGCATTTATGATATACTTCAGAAAATTATGTAGTTTTAGCCCGTCAAAATAGAAAGCACAAAAAAATTTTTGTATTGTACTCATGCTTATTGTATTATTTGCTAATCCAATTGAAGAGATTATGTTTAGCACAGCATTGAAATGGAGGAGGGAATCCAAGTATGATAAGGACACAAAAACGTACGAGTAGAGACCTGTTTAGAAAATTATTTTAGCCTTTGAAATAATGATTGATTGTACGTGATTATTTCAAAGCTTCAAACATTATTACTGAAAAACTGTGTTAAGACAACTTATCTGATCTCACCACATTATTCAAGTTAATAATTCAGATTAAAAGTAGTTCTTCTATGCAGGTCTTAGTTATAATGGACTAAATATGCATGTTTGGGATAGTTGATTTGATATACATTTTAGGTTATATTCTGCTTTCTTCAAATGCTAGGAAAGCAGCAGGCAGGATGGAAACCTGCTGCTTTAATACTGCAGTCCATTGAAGATCAGGCTGTGAAGGTAAATAGCTAGATAAAGGAAGGGAAGAGGTTAGCTCTGGAATGCTTTTTGCATGCTCAGCTAGTCTCTAACTTTTACAAGATGCTGTTGGAAGTTCTTAGTATTAGCCTCTAATATAAAAGTCAATATGGAATAAAAAAAACAGCTTTTTGTTAGCCTCATTTGTAATGAGGAGGCCTTTGGAAGCCCAACCAATCCAGAAGATAGTAATCTTCCTGTATCTAGTGTTAGGCTCAAAAAAGTTATATCCAAAAGATAGAATTTGACAACATAGAAATGACTGGGAAATGAGCAGGTTAATTACAGAACTGTGAAACTCTCATTCAATTTAATTTTATTGCTTCGTAAAAAAAAAAGGTAGAGATTTTTTGAAGGACTTACTGTAACTATATTTTTCAAGTGGCTTTCGTACTACGGAATGTTGTCAAAGCTTTATCATACAAAATAGTTGTAAAACTAATATGAATGGAAATGCAAGTCTGAAGTTCTGGTGGACCAGGATGATGGACCAGTTACATTGCTTTTCTCTGTCTTGAGTTGTAGCAGCTTCACATTTCATCTTTTTCCCTTCTGTATTTGATCACAGAACATTTCAGGTTGAATACAGTATAACAGACATGACAGATGACAGATATGAGGACACTTGGGCAAGAAGCTTTTCAGTAATCTTACAGTGTTATAATTTTTTGCCAGGGTATGTTTGGTTTACATGAGTCCTATGTTTATATAGAGACTTGTTTGGACCTTTCTACAATTTAAAAAATTGTTTAGCATGTCCTTCACCTCACTTCATGTCCATGCAATTGGGCATCGGTCCAGCTAAACTATTTCAGCTTGTGATCACTGCAACATCAGCAAGTTTGTTCTTGAGCTGATTATTCTCCTGCTTTATTAAAATTAAAATTGTGAGTTCTTTGCACTCACAAATCACTGTCTGGCAACAAGGTTTAAGCGTGACAAACTCTTAACTTAATATAGCCCTATTCTTCCTTTAAATCAGGGATTCAAGGCCCGCGGGCCGCATCCGGCCCCCGGGGTACTTAGATCTGGCCCATGAGGCTGCCCTGGAAACAGCGAAGGATTGGCCTGCGGGGTGTCTACCATCTAAAATGGAGCTCAGGAGGGCTGCACACGGCCCTCCTGAGCTCCGTTTTCCCTGGCAGAGGGTTGCAGGATGCCATTGCAGCCGGAAACAGCGCTCAGGAACCCGTTTTCGCTGGCAGAGCCCTTGGGCCACCACAGGCACCACCGACATGAGTGACGTTAAGCTGCCCATGCCCCCCGAGGTCAAACACAACCCTGATGCGGCCCTCAATGAAATTGAGTTTGACACCCCTGCTCTAAATTCTTATTCTTGCTATGTGCTAAAATATTATTATAATGTACTAAAAATATTCTGGTGATCAAATTCTCCATCATAGAGAAGGGATATTTAGATGTGTGTCACTATCACTGGCATTTATTTATTTAGCAGTGTTAATAAACTTCCCAGATTACCTAACGTTCTAGTTAAAGAAAAACAACATTAATAAACAGCAATACTAATATGAAAAGCAGAATATGCAACCAAGATGGATGCTCACAATCAATTCAGGACAAGGCATATTGGAATAATATAATTTTTACTATATTTGTTATAAGGAAGGTGGAAGAAAACATACCTTGCTAAAAGTATTTCAAAATGTGCAGGCTCCTACAAAAAGTGCCTACAAAGGACTCAAAGTATAAGCTTGCATCATGTGATTCCAAATAGGGTAAAAAGAAAAAGATTCCGGTGTGACATGAATCTTCATATCCAATGTCCTAATGAGAAACTTACGTGTATAAAATACCTAGTTTCATTGATTTCTTTCCCCTCTAGGCTTCGAGCTCTATCAAGTGGTGGGACTGTGACATCTCCTCCACTCTCTCCAGCTTTGCCAAAGTATAAATTAGCTGATTATCGTTATGGAAGAGAAGAAATGTTAGCACTTTTTCTGAAAGATAATAAGGTAAGTAGGGGGAAAATAGTTATATCTGATTATATTGAAATCTGTGCATAATTATTAGGTTATGTTATGTTACTACAATACTGGAGTAAACACTTTAGTCTCAAACATGCTAAAGAGAGATTTTAAATAATGATTGATTAAACTACTTAAAAGATTTATGTTCCTCTACTCAACAACATTGTTTTTTAAAGGTAAAGGTTGTGCAGTGCTGTTTTAATTAATACTTATGCAAAGATTAGTAAATTAATTGAGTTGTATCAAAATGCCCTTGTTGAATGAAAATATTCTTTAGATTCAGCCAGTCATATTTTTTCTTTTATTTCATAAATTATTCATTACATTGAATAATTTAATACGTGGACTAATCTACTTAAAGTTATGAATATTTTGTGGGCTGGTACCACTGCTGCCATCACTAGTTTTCACTAGTATTACATCTTGTATACTAGGTGATACTGTTCCACTGCCTGGAGAATTCACTAAGAGAACTCACATAAATTGGTTACTTAGCTGTAACTGCAGCTCATAGAATGATTATCTGGACATACACAGCCGGTAACAAAAATATTTGAATCAGCAGCACCAATTCTTCCAGTATTGATGACAGTTGCAGACCAACTGTACAAAGCTGGTGGCCTGGAATACTTGTCTACTGAAATCACTGGTTATTGAAACATAGAATGAAAAGATAGGAAGGACTTGAATACAATTTAGTCCAAGCTTCTATCCATTACAGGAATCCTACTACAGCATCTCTAATGCATGTCTATCTAAACTCTGTCTAAAAAACTACAGAGAAAGACAGTCCACCAACTCTTGAAGAAATCTATTCTATTGTTGAACAGCTCTTACTATTAGGATTTTTTTTTTTGGTGATGTTCAACCAAAATCTACTTCGTAATTTAAACATATTCTGATCCTGTTCACAGAGTAGCTGTAAACAATTCTGCTATGCCATCTATATGATAGTCTTTTAGATAGTTGAAAATAGCAATCATACTTCCTTGCAATTTTCTCTTCTGTACACATACTTATAATCTCCAACCATTCCAGATATACTTTTTTACATAGGTCCCTTATCATCTTGGTTGCTTACCTCTTAGTTTCCTTAAACCACCGTAAGTTTGTTGAAGTTCTTTCCAAAATGTGGTGCCAGAACTGGATGCAGTATTCCAGCTATTGCCTAACCAATGCTAAATAGAGAGTAATAATGACTTCCCTTGTTCTTGACACTACAGTATATCTCTGCTGATGCAGCCTAACATTTCATTTGTATTTTGCAAATCCATCAGAGCTGCCCAAGTTACTTTATAGTGAAATTGGTGGCACATAAATTTAACAATCAGTAAATTGTTGGCTCATGTTCATTTTGTGATCCACCAAGATACATAGACACTTTTCATGTATTTTGTTTGTTTTGGTACCTCCAAATCAGTGTTGATTCTTGGCTATTGCTGGACTACTCCCTACAGTTTTCTTGGGAAAGTTTTTGGAAATGGTTTACTTTTGCTTTCCAAGGACTAAGAGTGAGTTAACTGGTCCAAAGTCACCCAGCGACTTCATGCCTAAAATGGGATTATAACACATGATCTCTTGGTTTGTAGTCTGGTGCCTTAACTATAAACCAAATTGGCTTTCTTTTAAGGTGTACTGTGCCCAATATAGGTACTTTCATCCTATATTCATGCCTTCGATTTTTCCTACGTAATATAGATTTTTCCTACCTATCTCAATTTGTTCCTGTTAAAATTCATCTTGTTGACTTTTGCCCATTGTTCCTCCTTGTTTATATTCTTTGAATCTTGGCACTGTCTTCCTAATGTTTGCTATTTCTCCTAATTTTCTATCATGTAAAATTAATAGTCATATTTTTTAACTTATAATTTGAATCATTTATAAATGTGTTGAACAGGATAGGCCTAGAACATAGCCTGTGGTATACCACTCAATTTTCCTTTCAGTTTGACATGGAGCTGTTAATGAATACTCCTTGAGTGCAATTGTTTAACTAGCTATGTCCATCTAATGGTAACATACTCTACCCATATTTTGATATTTTCCTCTACTGGAGTCTCATGAGGTTTTGTCAAACACGTGGCTATCGTCTAGGAGGCGTAGGCATGTGATCTTGCACTTTATAATCTCTCTGCTTAGGAACAGAAATTCTGGTTCTAATTACCATAGTTAAGCAAGGATTATCTATAGTTTGAGGGGATTCAGAATATTTCAAGTTTTGGGAGTTCTGGAGTGGAATTCTATAATATCAAAATTATCAGTCCTATTACTTGCCATTATTGCACTGCAGTACATCTGTTTATATTGCTGATATGCTACAGCCAATTATGTCTTGAGTTGTCAAAAGTATAACTTACTGGGTCCTAGAGCTTACTACGATGATGACATTCACCTTATCATTCAACCTAGCTGAGGTAATGATATTGCAGAGAAAATTTTAAATAATATTAGTGTGAATCATTGAAAGTGAATCCTTTTGTGGTTGTCCTGCTGATGATATTGACATTTTCCTTCCGTTATTCATGAATGCTTCTGAATATCACTTCTTCAATACTGCCTGATACAGTCTTAAAGATATTGGTGTTTCCACCAACTGATCCAACTCTTCAACAGATTGTATTTTTTACCAAGCAGCCATAGTTCACACATTGTAGATTACCTGTTTGATTATCGCCCCGTTCTTCCACTCTGACAAATTATGTAATCTGCAGGAATTATAAATCAGGGTTGGTACTGATGAATGTTGTGTCAGTGGACCTGATTTTGATTGCGAGTTATGCAGGTGTTGATATCATTTTTTTTACCACTTGCTTCTTTTTGAAGAGAACTGTTTTCATTCAATTACAATAATACAAAAACCAAAATATATGGCAACTGAGAATAAATCGCCCATCACAATCCCTAAATTAACCAAGAAACAGGTCCCTGCGTATACCTGGGGCCCCAGACCTGGGCACAGCTCTTTTAAGAGCTTATGAAAAACTATCAGAGTTGGGATCATTATAATTTAAAATACAGGTAATTCTTAACTTGTGACAGTTTGTTTAATGATGATTTGAAGTTATGTAATTGAAAAAGTGACTAATGAACAGTCCACACACTTAATAACCATTGCACTGTCCCTATAGTCACATGATCAAAGTTCGTGCACTTGGTAATGTATTTATGTCAGTTGATGCATCCCAGATCATGTGATTGTCATTTGTAATCACCTCAGAGGACTTCCAACGAAGTCAATGAGGGAATCCAGATTCATTTAAAAGCCATGTGATTTGCTTAAAGATCAAGGCAGAAAGATTATAAAATTGGGTGCAAATCATTTAATGACTACCTCACTTAGCTACAGAAGTTCTGTTTCCAACACTATGGTGTGTACACACACACACACACACACACACACTTACAATAATGAACTCAGAATTCCAGAACTCTTAATACATACCGGTACTTCAGTGATCAGCCAATTCACTTGGCCTTGAATTCAGTGTGCTTTAATTTGCTTTAAATTGATGGTTTTCTTCTGGGGATTAAATTCCCATTCTTTTTTTAAAAAATGCAGCAGCGGATTATAATCACACTGGAAGTTTTCCTTATTATCTCCTCTGACTTTTACTTCTGATAGTTATAGTGTTTGAAGAAACAGTTCTCACTAGAGATGATTTCTAATATACAAATAGCATTTTTTCATGAAAGTGACAAATGCTCATAAATATATGCAAAGTCTCAGCAGTAAGAAAGGTCCTCTAAACCTTCTGATTAGTACAATTCTGTTGTAGTGCCCAAGTTGTTCTGTGTAACCTAACTTGGTGAAGGCCTGGTCCTTACCTATTTTAGGATTACAATCTGTGGGATTAGTGCCTTTATTACTAATATCCCAAGTAGTTTCATCTAATTATTAAGGGGAATATCAGCATCTTTCTAAACCAAATAATATCCACCAGTGGCAATAATTTGACAGATATCTTCATATTTAGAGAAAAATGTTACAGCATTAAATTCTGTAACCAGAGGAATTTAATAAGTGTAGAAGGACAATACTGATTTTATTTTGCATTCTGCTGCCAGCAATGGCTTTCTACAGTATTATTATGAATCAAGACAACTGTATCAGGTTCTCATGTTAGCCAGGCCTATTACAACATTCGGGAAGTTCTAGAGAATCTATTCTGTTTAGTGTGCAGCAGATAATATTCTTTCTAGTAAATGAAATGTATTTATTTTATGGCTTTTGCAGATAAGCACAAATCAGTGGCTTGCTTGTTACAAAACATCTTCTAGTTTCTATTCTTCTTGGAAACAGACAGTCTTTCTGTTCCTTTCTTCAGACTTTAAGAGCCATCTTAGATTCCCATTTTGTTGATGGGGTTTCCATGTTCAGCAAATAGCTTAAATGTTTCTAAAAGGTTTGCTCAAACTATAGTTGCTTAGGTAACCAATCCTGGCAAATAAGAGAACCTTTCTGTAGTCTTGAATCTATTTATGTCCAAACCCTTTAACCCTAACAACATTTAATCTCAGACTGCTGAACTGGCTTCCTGGCATTCTTGGTTGCCATTTCACTGCCAGTATGCTCTGTACTGCATGCATGCATTTGCTGCACTTCACCCTAATTGTCCAAGTGATTTTGCTTTTTCAGTTGAATCTGGATATTTTTCTTTTCAATCTTGTCTATTCTACTAGAAATTTCACTTTACTGTCTGAAGTATAAGGTTTTTTTGTCTAAATTAGGTAAGATCTTTCTGTAAGCCATAGATCCTAGCTATTGCAGATGTTTATGGGATTTGGTCATATTTTCTAAATAGTTTGCAAAGTAATCGCTCTGGCAGGTTTTGAGTGTTCCATTGTTAGAGTGGAAACACTGAGACAATGGACAGCAACACAGCAATCATGTTCTCCATAGCTTTTCTGCCAGAGAGCTTTTATAATCCTTCTGTCATAACTCTTCTCCTATTTAAAACTGTTGACTTGGTATACAAATAAAAACAGACATTATATTTCATGGATTGACCCTGGCCTTATTTCTTTCTTACATATCTGCATTTTTGCTCAGCAAAAAAGGTTCCTACTCATCCGTATTTTGTTAGCAGAGACCACAAAGTAGGAGGATAGGTTGGTTACCTGAAATTATAGCTCTCTGAATGGTCATCTGTGAAGTTACACAATCTACTTTTTGCCCTATTGCTTATGTTTTCTTCTGTTGGTGATTCTATTCCCTATTTACCTGCTGTGGTAGTTGTTAAGAACTCAGGAGAAAGTAGGAATTACATTTTTGTGATATACACACTGAGAGCCAGGGGCATGTTTCCCTCAAATTTTCCATTTGTTCTAAAATAGTGTCAATAGGTTGATGTACAGCACTAAAATCCATATGTATAATGGTGTAGATGACCACTCAAAGATCTATTGTTACAGGTCTGCAACCTCTCCTTTTTTTTTAATTTCCCCTTTAGATACCCTCAGACCTTCTGGATAAGGAGTTTCTACCCATTCTACAAGAGGAGCCCCTACTACCCTTGGCACTAGTACCTTTTACAGAAGAAGAACAGGTTAGTTTAAAAAAAAATTGGGTGTTTATATGAGAATTTAATGATAGAAAAATAGTTTATTCATTATAGCACATTTACCATTCAGGTTAAAAGAATCAATTCAGCTATAAAATATTTCCTTATTATCATGCATATACCACGTTAATATTTTACAATTTACGTATATACCACGTTAATATTTTACAATGTAAAAATAAAGTAAATACTCCCATATATTCTAAATACATCTATTGTCACTTAACGAATTTCATGTTGGCCGATATTAAAATTAAAGAATTGTAAAAGATATTCCAAATATATGAGTTGAAAATCTGCCATTTTCAGATATTCAGAAAGTTTCTTGTTTAAACTTATTAATGTACCACAGAATAAAAAAAAAAAGGTAATTCTGATTTTACAGTCTCATTCTATTTAATGTCTCATTATGATAAAGTACAAGGTAAGAATATTATACACACACACACACATATACATACAAACATGCACCATGTTTCCCCGAAAATAACACCCAACTGGAAAATAAGCCCTAGCATGATTTTAAAGGATGCTTGTAATATAAGCCCTACCTTAAAATAGGCCCCAGTTAAGATCATCAACTAGATGGATGCATTTAGAACCGTATTTCCCCCAAAATAAAACCTAACCAGAAAAGCCGTTTTGGAGCAAAAATTAATATAAGACCCAGTGTGTATATTTGTCTGTGTGTGTGTATTCACACACACACACACAGATAGAGACATACACAGACACATACAGTACAGACCAAAAGTTTGGACACACCTTCTCATTCAAAGAGTTTTCTTTATTTTCATGACTATGAAC
>JANHJO010001196.1:59871-78841 GCA_032468235.1 Pseudoxyrhopus heterurus | reverse complement strand
CAACCAACAGGACATGCTGGCACAAGTATACTTCCTTTAAAGAAAAAAAAAACCCGAGCAAGGCCGGGTAATAAGCTTGTTCTTCATAACTGTAAGTTAGAAATGAAGCCATTTGAAAGTAAAACTATTAAAACCTATACCATTTTCTGAGAAGAATCTTTGTAATCATCCTTTACATAAAAGCACTTGGAAGTTCTGATGATGCTTTGTAGTCTTTCTTATGCATGTATACATAGGAGTTATTGACTTTTCCAGCTGAAAAAAATCCACAAAATGGTTCTTTTAAACTTAGAAACAGCAACAGTATTAGTTCTGATAAACTGTTCTGGTAATAATCATGAATCAGTTGGCATAAGGTCTAATGCTCAAAGTCTGCGAATTAGATTTCATGTTTGCACAATTATTTTGTCAAGTCTAATGTTTATTTGCACTTAATGAACATAGTATGAAAAGATAAATAATTGTGGGAAATAGCGGGCCTTTCTGATGATAGAATTATCTTGCAAGACAGAAAAAGAAGAATTATTCTTGACAGAAGAATTATGAATACAGATCGATGTTTCCTGACATCTGCTAATGTCCCAATGCAGAGTATTAGAGTCCAATGTATCTTAAAATTCTTATCGTTCATTTTCATCACAAAACTGCCTAGGGATGTTGAACTTGTTCTTAGCTGCTGGAACAAAGAGATTTGGCAAATGCTTGCGATTTTCCTTAATAAACAAGCACAGCAGGATTGCAATTTCAGTGCCACAGAAAATACTAGCAACATTCTTCATAGCATGTTTAGGCATCAGCATATTCTGTTGTAACTGTATAGCAAGGAAAGGTTAATTTGAGGTCCTATGGGACCTTGAGAATTTCAGGTGACCGTTCTTTTTAGAGAAGATATTTTTAATAAAGTTGAGTTCATTTTTCCATAGTATTAACCCTCATGTCATTTAATTAGATTCCTTGAACAACTTTCTGAATTTAACAGTCTTCTATTTTAGGTCAGTGCATTTTTAATCGTAGTCCATTGAATTTGGCAGGAAGTGTTTTTTGTTGTTTTCTAAGGATTTGTGCAATGGTTTTTTCCCTGACTTTTTGTGCAGTTCTAGTGGCTCATTCGGTACAATAGATACTATGCTCTTTGTTCTGCACATTGTTCTGAAGTCAAAGGTACTCATAGAATAAAACAAACATGAGAAAATAGAGAGGATAAAGACAGCACTGATGTGATAGTGGCATTTCGTTGTGTTTAAAAAGTGGCACACAGTCACAGTTTATTCTGTCATCTGTGTCTCACAGATTTGGAAGCTGTCAATGTGCTGTCCATTGATGCGAATCTCCATTCCAGTCCTTTTTGAACTTTTAGTGTCTGTTGCTGGAAGTTCTGGGATTGTTTTATCAAAATTTTCCATTTTGATTTGATACTCCCCTTTGGTGCCACGAGCAAGCATAGAGGCAAAGTGGTGATGTAATACAATCTCTGACGGGAGATAGGATGTCCTCCTTTGACATGTCTCCCCTGTGCCCTCTTGGGTGGCTGAAAGGAAGACTACTAGCTCAAAGTGATGATGAGCCTCCCTTTGTAGAAGAATGGCTAGAGGACTTGATGGTGTAATAGAATGGTAATATGTCAAGGGAAAAATAAAAAATGGGCACTTTTCAGAAGTTATGCTATCCAAATGAAAATCCACAGTAGTTTGATACAGTTGACCATTTTCACGTTCTTCATAAAGAACTGCAGAGATCTGAACACTGGTGAGTGGACTTGGACGAGTATTAGCCACTTGGAACATTAAGTATGGCTTTCCTTCTTTGTGTGTCACCACTGCAAGATAAGTGAACCGGATGGATAGAGCTCGATTCTTTGGTCGGGCAATTTTTGCTACAAACGCACCTAAATAAAAAGAGAATTTAAATATAGATCATGCATGTAGATGTAATTTTTTGGTGCCAGTTGATGGAAATGAAGCACAAATAAGTATATCACATTATTTGAAGCAGAAAAATATAAATGAATGTCAATTTTAAATGATTAAAATATGTTAATATTTATTTTTAGGACAAGAGCTATAATTCCTATGATGTATTATTTCAGGCTAATGTTTTATATCCTCTCAACAGATTCGTATTGCAATAAATTTTATTATGGTACGCCATTTTTTTAGTTCTTAGTAATATGAAAATGTTATTTTTCTATTTCTTTCATTTTACATTATTATAAATATATTTGTGTATTTACAATAAATATATGTATAATAGAAAATTACAGATACTGACCAAAAATATATAGCTATGCAATAGAAGTTATAGAAGAAGGCTTAACTGTATTGTAATACATACTGGATTCAAAACCTCTCAAATAATCATCTTTTTAGATTTTTTTTAAAAAAAAGATGTACTAAGCATATTTACAGAGAAATGTCTTATTGAACTAAGTAGGATTTACTTTGTTTGTACAGCTGCTTTGTATCTTGTTAGTTTAAAACCATTTAATTCTGTGGGGGCGGATCCCATCTGTACAATAGATTACACTGCTAATTTAAAATCCTTTGTACTATTATTTAGTAACATAAAATGGAAATATAGCTTTTCAAGCTGTTCTGAAAATAATTTTTTTAATAGTCAGCAGCATAGCCTTTTCCTTCTTTCTCTTTTCTAACTTCACAACAGAATTTTCATATGAACCATACCATTGAAACACTTAGTTATGAAGTAACATCTATTTACCTGTGATAAAGGCCTCCAGCATTAGACCCAGTACCATTTGTATAGCAAGTAGAGCAATTGCACTTGGACAGTCTCCACTTGGGAACATAGTGCCATAACCGATTGTGAGCTGTGTCTCCAGTGAAAAGGAAAAAGCAGCTGTAAAGCTAGTGATGTACTTTACACAGATAGTATGGTTTGCAGGTGGGGCATCATGATCAATATCCAGATCCCCATTCATTTCAGCTAAGAAGTACCAGAGAATTGCAAAAACAAGCCAATGGAGGACAAAAGAAGCCGAAAATACCAACATCATCCATCTCCAGCGCATATCCATTAGTATTCCCCAAGCGTCTTTTAAATATGCAATTCCTTTTCCTTGGGCACCATCCATCTGGAGTGTGCTATGCCCATCTTTAGTGACCATCCTTGGGTACCGTTGAGTCAGCAGAGGAGCACTAGGTTTGGTGTTGTTGCTTTCTATTGCTTCTGTCCTCATCTTCTGAAAATGAAAAGTAAAAAACTGTGGGACATTTGTTTATCTATTCGCATGACGATCAGAGATTCTGACATATTGGCAGTGGACTAGATGCCACATGCAGCTAGCCAAGGAAGTTTTTAAAACATGCACTTCTGAGAAAATTAATTTTGGAGAGTTAGTCACAATGGAATAATTGTTACCTTAAAAAACAAAACAAAACCATAAATGTCAGATGACTTTTTCAGACTTCAATTTAGAAATGTTAGCCGATTTAGATTTACTTGTGTGTTTAAAAGTTTAGTTCTAAAGTAGAAAAGGAGTGTGCAAATGTGCATAGTCTGAATTAAATAATGTGTTTACTAAACAAAGTATTCTATAAAAGCTATTTGTAATATTATAAATTCTGTTCTTTTGGTGGCAATCTTAAGGCTGTCATATCACATCTGTTGCATAAAATTTCCCTCACAAACTTCTGTGAGTTTCTGTCTACATTTTCACTGCTTCCAACCATGGTATTCTTATTGTCTAGAATTGTGGTACCTGGGATGTAGCCTCTTCTGCTGAACATACTCAGACCACTGCTGATGTAAAGCTGTATTAAAAAGGGGACAGAGAATAATACGGAAAATATTATGCAATTATATAAACTATTAAGAAGTCCTGAGGAAAAAAATGCCAATGCGAAATTCCAAATTTGTCAAAGAGAAACAGAAATGAGGCTTCTCTTATATTTTATTTATATATATGTATTTAATGTTTAGTCTGGTTTTTAAAGCAAATTCTTTCCTATGGGAGCTATAGATGTTAAACATAATTTTATATGGCATAAGCTCATTCATATTGTTAAAAGGAGCTCATATAATTTCAGAAATATAAAAAATATCCAGTCATGGTTTCTTGTTGCTAGAGACTTTGGAAAAAACATTGTTTCCATGTTGTCATCAGTTGTTCTTTATATGAATGACACATATGCATGAGAAGGCCATAAAAATAAATAGATAACTGTGTGTGGTAGTTAGACACAGTGCAATGTAAAGATTTTGCTTGTGCTCCAGGTGTCTTAACTCAAAATTAAAGGTTGTGGTGACACTAAACTAATACCCTGTAAATCACATTGTTTTGCTTCCCCATAGTTACTTCTTTTGAAATATAATTATGTTTAATATTTTCCTCTCTATTTCCCTTTGCAGTGCTAGACTAATCTAGAAACACCTATCAATTGTCCTTTCCTTTTATTATTTAATTTAAAGAACAAAATAGCTTGGTTATGAACATAAGCTGTTTTAAACATGAAAGATTTTATGTAGTAGATCTAAATTATATTTTAATCTTATATAGAGGCATAGTGTGATCACTAATAGATTTAAACATATTTTTATCAATCTTAAGGGGAAATCTATGAAAACTAATTCCACTATATACAAACACGTTCTTAAAGATAGGGCATAAAGTCCAGTAACTAAGCAAAATATATGCAATTGCTTAGATGCCATTAATGCCTCATATTGTCATATAGTACTTTTGAAGCCTGATCTGCTAGAATCACAAAAAAGATTCAGTCTTACATGAGTGGCAAAAAAGATTAAAAATTCTGGAATATGTATTAAAAAAATCTGGAATATGTATCCATAAAAGTCAGTGGTCTGTAGCAGGGTATATTGAAGGAAAAACTATGGCCTACTGATAATCTGATGGAACAATGAAAATAATAGCAGCAATATTTACTTGTTTGCGTATTAATACAGTACCTCAGATACTGTTATCTTTGCCACAATTATGTAAAACAAGTCAATATTATTACTGCTATATTACAGGTAAGGGCTCTGCATTTGTAGCAAAAGCAAGATTAATAAGTTATATAATTCACAGCACAGAACCTTTATATATTATGCTATAGTAGCAGTGCAGAAAAACTGACTTTAGAATTGTGCCTCAATTTCATCCGAGGATAAGTTATGTCCCTTTATTTAAAAAGTCTTTGTATTCAGAAATGGAATGAATTTAAAAGTGTTTTAAAATTTTAACGCTAATTTAATTTTTTATACATTTTATACACTGTTTATCAGTTATATTGTACACTGTGCAGAGCCCTTCTGTGAAGGAGATGGTGGTTTACAAATATGAAATATAAACAAACAAATAGCTTAATTATGAACTATGAGTTTATATAGTTTTAAAATTGATATGTAATATGGAAACCTTCAGTGAACTAAATAAGCCATCTTGACTAAGTTCTTATCAGAAATAAAGAACACTCTCTACAGAGTGTGTATTGTATTATAATAGATGTATCTAGCTAAGGGCACAAGGCCTGTTGTGCTGTTTGTTATTTTTCATGCGTTATAGCTAGCTAGGATACTTCATAGAAGAATTTTTGGGAACTGCTACTTTGTGACAAGTGTTCGTAATTTTACATCTGAAATTCATCAATTATATTTTAAATTACACCTGAATATCACTTAATCTATAAAAATTGGGATCTTCCTTATTTATGTAGTAAATATATGTCCTTTTTTTTTAGTAGCTAAAGATGGAGAGAAAAATGAAACTAGTAAAAACCCATTTTGAAACTAAGACAGGTCATTAAATCTAAAATGTACAATTTTGTTACTAAATTCACACTGAGTTCAGTCTAGCTATCATAAATGTACAGAAATTAATATATGACATAATGAAATGTTCAAGATTTTGGTTTCTTTATCTAGCAGACATGGCAGGACAAGCATAGATAAGGCAGATTCACACACACACTGCATTTCCAGCAGACCAGTAAGCTGCTTCTATACAAATCATTTTGTAGGACCCGAACAACAAGGTCCCTACTAAAATGTTAGTATATTAACATTTTTTCATTAACTCCTAGGAGTAGTTAAGTGAATTGTGATATTTAGTGGTCCTATGCTCAGAAGTGAACAAGGAACATTCACTTGTGTCCCTCTGTTTTTGATACGTTCTATCTATCTATCTATCTATCTATCTATCTATCTATCTATCATCTATCTATCTATCTATCTATCTATCAGTTTGTATGGATATGAACTGGGTAAAGGAGAGAGACTGGACAGAGATAAGCGCTAGGAATTTTCTTTAGGAGATAAGTGTATGTATATAAACATACTGTTGACACAACTGTTGGCAGCATTAAGGCAAGATAAATGAGTAATACCTTCTACAAAATGTCCCCCCTTTTAAGCAACCTCAGACATGCAAAATTTTAGCAGAATTCTGACATTTACCAATACGAGTCAGAAACAAATTAATAGCAGATTACTTCAAATAGTACAAGAGAAACAAGAGCATCTGAATAATCCAGCATTTTCTCTTCCACTACTGGATTTCACTCAAAGCTTCAGTCACTTCAGTTGTTTAATTTAAGAGGATAAATAATTTTAACTGCACTTTTACATTTGTGATTTGAGAAATAGTTCTCAAAATTCTATATAATTTTTCACTTTCATCTGTTATACAAATTTAGAGAACTGTTTTTATCCCTGTCCTAAAAATCCTTAACAATTTTTTTTCATCATTTTCACTTGCCAGACAGTTGATACTTTCTTTAAAACATCCTACCACAATCTTACGTTTTTGATTGTGGAATAGATGTGTAACTGGTTTTTTGTCTTTGTTTTGTTATATACATATTGACTTTAAATGACACTGCCAGTTTTTAAATTATGCATTCAGTTTGGACATTCCTCACAATATTCTTCACAGTTTTATGTCATTGTGTATAATTGAGCAGTGTCCACAAACACTATCTTTTTGACACATTTGGAATTTTGAGAATTGGCCATAAGCACTTGTATAAATGGCTACATTCTTTTTACAAAATGGCTGACATGGTAGCCATTCATCTCATGTATTTATACTGGAGGTTGTTTTTGTTTTGCAGTATACTAATTTTGAATTTAATGTTTTCAAGGAAAAAACAAACTAGGACATCAATCCTAAAGACATTAAGGGAGCATTTATTGTGTACTGGTTCCAAATTGCCTCTTTAAATTCATTATTCTCAATATAGATTGTTAGGAACCACCCAAGTATTTCCTTCACTGTTTAAACTACATATTTCTCTTCTATTTTTCGATATTGAGTCATTTTCTTCCCCCTCTCCCATTGTTTCCTGTACAATAAGTGCCATTCAGCAGGATCATCCAAAACTAGAGGAGCTTTTTCATAGGTAAGGAGGCTGTAGGTAGAGTTCTAAGGAAGGCAGTTTCCAGTAGTCCCATTATGCATGGTGAACTGAATTCAAGCTATGATCTGCTGGAAGCAAGTGTTACACTTCTGTCTTTTTTTGAGTTAAAAGCTCAACATTCAGAACATTTTCACATATAACCAAATGCTAAACATTTATGGTTCTATGAATAGAACAAAAAATAATTTCAAAGTATAATTGAATGCCTTCTCTTGTCATTAACTCTGTTTTCTATTCTGTCTTTAATTGGGAGAAAGCAATTTTGAATTTTGCATAAATACTCAAAAACTGGATATGTCAATGAATTATATAATGTATTATATAGTAGTTAAAATGGAGTCCAGAAAACTGAAGCAAGAATAATGGATCATACTTTACTGATGCAGTTAAAGAAGCCCAAATAATTCAGAATCAGAGCACAATATTTTAAGAGAAATAATACAGCTGTTCATCTGTAATAGTTTGAAGCATTTTGTGTTTAAAGTGTTTGCATCATTTAATTATTAACAAAATGTGATTTTAAAAATATAAACTATCACTTTGAAAAAATTATTTAGATGCTACACTGTTTTGTGAAGCAAATATTTTTCATAGCATGAAATTGTTTTCCTTAGCATGTAACAGTTCATTTTATCCCTCAAAGTGTTTTTCCATCTTCAAAATGTTAGTTGCTTTAATAATGATATTTTCAGTATTTATAGTAGTTCCAGCTTAACTCTCATATTCAGATGCTTGCCAGAATATTACATTGTAACTTAAGTAATGAATTTATTATTTATCAAAAATAATGTTGGCTGATCTGAAGAAAGTGATATTTTGATCTGTTACTGGAAGAATATTACACTGTATTCTTAATTCATCATTCTTAACAAAGAATAAAGAGAAATCCTTAGTGCAAACTTTGAATATCTTTCAGCCAAGTTTTTGGACAGCCTGGATCAGGTACTTGATGAAATTGACAGAACATGTCCTTATGAAGTTATAAAACAAGAACAAGCTGCAATGGATGCTTATGAAACTAATTTAAAGAGAGATTTAAATGTAATGCAACTGGTTCTGATGGATAACTTAGTCCCTACAATAGATGAAAATATACATCAGAAAATTGATTTGGATATTTTTTTCTCTTCTGGCTAAAATTCTGCTAAGACTGGGAAGGACTTTTTTTAGAAGTGACAAAAGAATAAATTTTACTTACAGATCAAGAGAAATCTGTTAAAGTTCTGAAGCCTTGAAATATAAATAAGCAGCAAACTATTTTCAAAAATGCCCATTATTTGAAGTGGTCAAAGAATTTTTAAAAATCTAGGAAGATTTATAAGATGGGCTTTGGGTTTGTTTGACCAGGGTTAAAAGAAGAAAAAGTTATATCTGATTGCCCTTATTGGACTTTTGCTAGTAAAAATTGATTTATGTAGCATTTTGATTTTGTTTTCCTTACTTACGATATGAGCTATGGACGAAGAGAAATCATGTTTTATTTAGAGACGGTGATGTTTTTCTTTTTTCCTTTCCCCCCCTTTTTTAATCCCCACTTCCATTTTTGTATTTTTTGTTTGTTTGTAATTTTTGTACTTTGTATTGACTTGTATTTGTTACATGTATAATTCTGAATACAATCGGTTGGAAAAAACATATTTACAGAAAGTAGTTTGGACTGGAGTTTCACTACAAAGTTCTAAGGATAATGTGTTATAGCAAATATTTATTTACTGTCACGTTATTCTGAATATAAGTTGCTTTACTATTATGTAAATTGTATATAATACATAATATTGTACATTTTCATTTAAAATCAAATTTGCTCTGTGTTATATGGCACTGTCATTTTCCCCACCCTCCATTACCAACTCCATAATAAAACCTTATTGATATTACATATGGCTTATCGGGAGTAAGCAAGTGGTGCTGTCCCCTTCCATTATCACCCCCTTTCCTGATGTTGCTTAGCTGTTTGCGTTAAATAATCTTGCTTAATAAATCCAGAAATTAGCATGTATGCATAAATTCTTAGAGGTCTTCATAGAATTATATTGTCAGCCATAGAAGCCATATAGCCATATGGGAAATTTAATTGGAATGCTGATATATATATCACATTTTGAATTATTTTCTCTTCTCATATGTCAGGTGGTAATTTATAAAGTACATGAGCCATGGCAGATAATGTAGATGTAAGCATAAGTTTGTCTTGAAGTTGAATTGTTACTATGACTGAATCAAAGCTCTTTTTTTTTACCAATGATTTTGGCCTGTGCTTTATTCCCCAAAGGTTTTTCAATATTTCAGTTTATTGTGGTCTCCTATCCAAATAATAATTAGGACCAATGTCACTAAGCTTCAGAGCACAGACAACTTCAGCTAGATGCTTCTGTTGCTGAGATGGAATTAATATAACTTGGTGCAAATTTACAACAAAACGAATCTATTAGTGTATAGGTTTAAAAGGTAAATAAGATACATTCAGATGTCATTAGTCTTACATGGTATATTTCTCATTGTCTTATTTGTTATGTTGAATAAACTCTTGAGAATACTAAAGCAGAAAATAAGACCTTTGCATATGTTTAGAAAATAAATCTCTTCTAAATAGCCTAGAAAATGTAGTCTGCACAGTCTAATATTCTAGATTAAATAAAAATGTAAGATACCCTTTT
Organism: Pseudoxyrhopus heterurus; assembly: GCA_032468235.1. Taxonomy (NCBI): domain Eukaryota; kingdom Metazoa; phylum Chordata; class Lepidosauria; order Squamata; genus Pseudoxyrhopus; species Pseudoxyrhopus heterurus. The sequence goes on along the minus strand of JANHJO010001196.1, from coordinate 68,808 downwards.
TATATAAAAAGGTAAGGAAATTTACAAATTCAATAGTATAACCAGTATTATACCGATCTTTTCCATCAGATTTAAAACAACTTTACATATAACTTCACCCAATTTTAAAACTTTTTTACTCCACGTTGCTATCCAGAATTAAAATATGTGCAATGTTAATTTGTCTTGTTCTGAATATGTATCTCCTGAGTTAATTTCTTCAAGACATATTGAAATTCAAATAAAAATGTAAAGATTCCCAATATTTTGGATATAAACTTCACTAGGTAGAGCTTCAAATTTAACTATTAAGTACTATTATACTATATAAAATTCTAGCTTTTCTGAAAATAATCACATTTCCAATACTCAGTCACATAATTGTTAAATAATTGTATATGTTTCTATTTCTTATTTAAGAACTACACACTTTACAACTTACCATATAAGAATGCTCACATGGCTATAGAGTTCACTGGCAATTTTATCATGTAATGTCAATTTAATTTAGACAATCAATTTTGATAATTGCCCAGCTAAAATCTGCTTTATACTTTGGTAGAACTGGAAAGGTATGTTTTATCCTAATGTTTCTATCAATAGTCATGACTTGCAGGAAAAATGCATTTCTTTATAGGTTTTGATTCAGGAAATTATTAAATAACATAAGTTTTCCTTTGAAAAAATTAAAATACAAATTGGAAAACTTAATATGCTTTGTTAGCATTCTGTACTTACCCGTGTCTTTGTAGCTTTTATCTGTGTGGCAGGGAAAGGGAGAAAGGTGGGTATCTTGACTATGGAATATGCACCAAGATCTTGTATCTGTCTGTATATAGTGGTCCAAAAGGAAGGAAGAAAAAAAAAACCCGTTTTTCTAGTTTAGAAGGATATTTGTTCAGAATGGGCATACAGATCTCATTCCACAGTATATAATGTGGGGGGTTGGTTTTCATATGAAGCTGATTTGATTGGTCATTTCATCTGCAGGGGGGCCAATTAGCTGTGGTCATGTGGAAAAGAATGCTGATTTGTTAGAACTTTCTTTACCCAACAATAGCCTAGCTGCTATGGAGAAATGCACAAGACCTTACTTGGAGAAAAGGGTGCATTTTTTTCTCTTAATCAGGATGGGGCTTTTAGGTTTGCATAATCTTACTTAAAGCTTTACTTACTGGTTCAAAGGAATGACATTCCTCAGAATTGTTTTCCATTCATTTTCTTGAGATGCTGTTCATAAAGTTACATTATTAAAAATATTTTCTTCCAAACAAAGGCAGGCAGTTGAAGATGTACTTTCCGTTTCACTTTCTTCCTTTTAGTTTTTTTGTATGTTAGAGCTGGAAATGTCCTTTATCTTGGAAAATATCATTTGTAGATTGATACGGATTTGTTACTTTTAAATAGTTTGTAACCAAAGATTCAAGATTTAGTATCTAATTGTTCTATATTTTGCTCCTTAAGTCAACTTTGCTCATAAGATTGTCTTTACTGGATGTAATAGGAAAATATTATGAGGATGGAACACAATTGCTATAACCAGAATGAAGCACAATTTTACAGTGAATAAATCTATGGCATTCAGACTTTATACTGTGTGGAATTAGTGTGGAGTAATCTGATTAGTAAAAAAATAGCTCAGATGAGGCCCACAATGGCCACTTTCTAGAAACATTTACATGATTTGTTAGGATACGTTTATGTAGTATTTAGAATTTGTGGTATCTGGAGTTAGTCAAGTCTAATTAATTAGTCACTAGTAAAGAAATAGCTACAATGAGACTGCTATCAATCTAGAACTACTTGTATGATCTGTCAGTAGTTTTGTAATGCATTTCACATTTTTCTTTAGTTAGTTGCTGATGTAGGGACTTTGATCGAACGTCAGACCTAAGAGGATCTGAGAAACAAAGACTGTGATTGTTTGCAGTAAAACTACGGAAGACCCGCTGTGAAAATTATTAATGTAGACCAATATAATGCTACTTAGAAACCAAAAATCTCTCTCATGTATTTCCTTTAACAATCCACAAAATATAAATCATTAATTCTTTATTTCATTAGTAGAAAATGTGTTAATACATGTTGAGGCATAGCACTATAAAAGTGAGGTAGGTACAATAACTTTTGTAGTTACAAGGACAAGGCAATAGTTTCCATTCAAGCATATGGAACTACAACAGATCTACTTCCCTAACTTTTCAATATAATATTTCCCCCCTTACATATGTCCTTAACAATTAATTCCATACACTGATACTTTTAATCCAGTTTGAGAGATACCATGAAATGTTGATCTGTATAGGTGGTAAGACTTCGCTATTGTGTAAGGTATGAAACTTGTGTAGAACTAGATTGTACTATGGAACAACCCCCACTCCCCCATGGAAACCCCCACTCCCCCCTATGGAAAAGCCTGTATAGTTGAAAAGTTGTGATTATCTCTTCAGGAACAGAAATGAACAAAGCTGGTTTATATGTTAAAATGTGATTGAATGCACTTTAGAAATTATAGTTACAGTAATTATAATTGTATTCATGGATTCATAGGTATACAGTATAATTTTCCCATTTAAAAAAACCTTCCACAGCATTACAGCTTTTTGTTGCTCGTATATTTCCTTGGATTAATGTTATTTATTATCTTAAATTAAGAGACTTCACAGAAAACCCTTCCTCCTTGTTACTATAGTGGAAAACAGTATGAGTATTTATATATCTTATAGAAAGATAGTTGACACTGTTATTTGCTATCCTGATTTTTTTTAACCTTCAATAAACAAATTCTCAAAGGTTTGTATTCCAAAATACAACACTTTGAAGTTGGTCCTTTTAAAACTTCAAATTACATAGCTGTAGACTTTGTTGGCTGGATGTCTTTGTTGTATCTGAACTTTTCCATAAACACCATAACAGGCTTTGGGTCAGACATGGAATGCAGGTGCCCTTTAACTGCTCCTTCTCCTCAGGAAGTCCAGTCAATTAGTTTGAGGCAAAGTCACAGATCTCTTTCTCTTTTCATCCTGGGAAATCATGGCGAAACACCAACCATGTGCCAAGGAAACTAAGTCCAATAAAATGAACTAGGAATATAAAATTCATGGATGTTTACAGAAATTTAAGTACATATTTTTAAAGTTAACTAGTCACTGAGGTATTGTTGGCCTCCCACTTTTTAGGAACTTCGCAGCATAATACATCTGAATCTTATTAAATAGATTTTAAAAAATTATGTCATCCATACCAATTTTTCTGTATTTGTTTTATAAAGCTTCAATACTGTTGTGTATTGCTACACAATTAAGTGTCATATATTCCACTAATATTCATTTATATTCAGAAGAAAATTACAGTAAATTTAATGTGACTTACTGTCTAGTGCTTTATTTAGTTATAAATATAGATATACTAAGCCCAGCCCAATTTCTTTTAATTTTAATGAAATGTGATTAACTGAATAAGATGGCACTGAAGCTTTCGCAAAAACGGCGTTATAGTCTGCTGAATTTGGACAGAAGAATTTTTACAAATGAGCACAAATAGCCATATTTCTCATAGGATAAACAATATTATGTAAAGTACAGAAAGGAAACTCAGAAATTAAAGCCTTGAAACAAGTAAAAGAAATATATAAATAACTGAAAGTAGTTAAGGAGCTGCAGTGGCTCAAGTGGTAAGGACAGAGTACTGCAGATCAGCAGTTTTCCTGATAGAATCCCACCAGCTCCAAGGTTGACTCAGCCTTCCATCTTTCTGAGGTCGGTAAAATGAGAACCCAGATTGTTGGGGACAATATGCTGATTCTGTAAACCGCTTAGAGCTGTAAAAAGCACTGATAAGTGGTATATAAATCTAATGCTATTAACATTAAACACCATTTATGTTATCCTTCTGTACTGTTGTTTTTGAAAACTAGCCTTGTTTCCCACATACCCCAAAGTTGCTTCATTTATTGCTTTTGTTCTTCAAAGTCATCACTGGTTTGTTTTTTTTAAGATGTCATTGGCTCCATCCAACCAATACAGCTTCATTCCATTATCTATTCAATCTAATCATGCTTCCTTTGTATATTTGTTTTGCAGCTGCATTTATTCATTTTTGTCTGTATCAACCCAGCTCGATGTACTGTTTTCATACTGGACATTCATTTTTATTTACTCCACATTCATTCAGCACTTGTTAATCCCATTTCCTCTTATTTTATCACTCACACTTCCTAAGTACCTTGTTTCCATTTTTTGTCTCTTCTGAGCGGTTCTCAGTTCTTTTATACAATATTTTTTACTTTCTTTTATATTAATTTCTTGCAACAATCTATATACTATCCTGTTATTTTTCTGCTAGCATTTGCACATATTAAAATTTCCCCAGCTTTCCCCCCATCTTTAGTAAACATTCTACCAAGGCAGGAAGTATTTATCCATCTATTTCTTCATTGCAATATTTTTATCTCATGCAATATAGAGCAAAGAAAAACACTAGTCACAGAGGCATGCCATCACATATACCTTCACATTCTCAAACAATATATTTCTAACATTTTCACAAATACTTCTTGTATGTGCATCCATAAGTACATTACTCCTTAGTCAATATTGAACTATTTGCTAACTATTCCATTTATTCTCATAAAAGTTTTAGTTCAATGATAAACTGATCTTACCATATTTATCAACCAATGTTGTGCAAAAAATTTTACAATTCAAGCTTATTTATTTTTTCAAATGCTTTCTCTAAATCAACAAAAAAAATCATGCATTCATTTTTCAGTGACCTGCTGAAGAGGAGAAAAAAGTTCTGTTTACCACCTTCTTAGCAAAAAAACGCATTGCTCTTCTCAAATTTTGCTCATTATCACATTTTGTATCCCTTTAATCAGAATTCTGCCAATGTCGTTTCTTATACTCCTATTCTACTCAGAGAATAATATTCTTCCAATCAAGAGGCAGAACTGCAGCCTTCACAGAGATGTTGAGCAAATCACCTAACTAGTTCTCAAGCAGACCACATCCATATTTTAACATGTCTTTCTAGTAATGCCATCTGCAAATGTAGTCTTACTATTTTTCAACATGCTCAGGACATTTAAGGCTATTTGTTCCATCCATTTTTTTTCAACATTAACTTTTCTAGTGTTCATTTCAATTCAACTCAATTCTACAAGACATCTCTGATACAAGTTTTTAAAATGTTTATTCCAACATTCCCTCTCTTCGGCTTCAATCCAAATCATTTCATCACTTTTATTTTTAATTCCATTCACTCCAGGGTTCTCCTTGTTTAGTCCTTTTCACCTACTTTCAAACCAATTTTATTTCTATCAAAATCCCTCTGCATTTTCTTCACTCCTCTTAACCATCTCATGCCCTTCTTGACTGCAACTATCTTGCATTGCACGTCTTTTTTATTATTTGCAGCAATCATTCTCTCATACACATTTTTCTCATCTCTTTTGCTTCCTCATTTCATCAAGTATACTTTTTTATATTTTCCAGTGGTATACATCTGTGGCATTCTTTATGTTTAGATATACTCTTCATATATTGCAAGTGCATGTACAATATACCATATGATAAATAATAAGTATAAAGCAGCATTCACTGGCACATAATATGCAACTCTCTCCAATGGATTCCTACTTTGATGCAAACAAATCTCCATTGTGACTACAATGCCCTACAAAGCTATCTATGAATAAATTATATTCAAACCATATAAAATATCCTCTTTATTCTTAAGCTACTATATTATTTGAAATGCAGCATTTTGTATAGAATGATAAAACTTACACAGTAATTCTTGTAGCAGCCTCCGATGCACATTTTTTCAAATGCTGTTTCTAGATTTGACTTAGTGTAGGCAAGTAGACTGTGCCAAATAACATTATATAGGTATTTTAAATAGAAATTAGATGCAGCTCTTAAAAATACTTCCCATACGAAAAACAACAGAATCTTTGTGCCATTGTAAACTTCAGTGTGACCAGGAATAGTATCTTGATACTTCTCAACTATGATAAAGCAATCTCAGTGAACATCAGGTGGCATTTGTTTATGGAAACAAACTTTGCAGATGCTCTTTGATGGACTTGTTGCAGTGAACATTTGACACTCTTAAGGGGTTGCAGCTGTGTGGTAACAGCTTTATGAAACCTGTTGAAAACACAGCTTGTTTTCCGCCATGAAAAATGAAAATGGCCTTAACATAAAGTAGTTGAATTTTAAAACAAACACGAGGAAACATACATTTGATCTTTAATTCTTTTAGCCAAAGGTGTTGTGATTATTGTACACTTCTGGTTTATATGCCAAATTTCTTTCATGATATACATACTTATCACAAAATAGTTTTTTATATTTTTAGTGAGACCAAATTTTGAAGAAGTTGGAACTGCAACAGTAGGAAGGAAACATGAATTTATACGCTCTGAAAGTGAAAATTGGCGCATATTCAGAGAAGAACAAAATGGTGAAGAAGATGATGGAGGTTGGCGACTTGCTGGTTCGCGAAGGGACGGTGAGAGGTGGCGACCTCATAGTCCAGGTGAGGCAATTCAGGCTAATAAATACGTCAGTACACAATTTAGAAATGAACCAAGAGAAAAAGAAAATTAAAAAAATATGACTCTGATGGTAGTCTTGTGGAGGATTAAATCATGTTTTGCAAATAACACAAATTACTAGGCAACGACAGCTTTCTTAGCTTTAAAATTCATTTTCTTCCAGGTGTTCTCAAATCCATTTATTTTACCTTAGATCCTGGGATAGAAGCATTTTCAGTTAGCTTTTGGATTGGTATGGAAAGAAATACTCGTGATAAGAGAATAATTCATTGTGTTCTTCCTGACATCAAATATGAACAGTAAATACATAATAAAACAGCAGTCTTCCTTAGCTTAAAGCTGAATCAGTACCTCATGATGATCAGATGTGAAGGTTTTGCTTAGGACTTGTGTAATTCATTAGCATCATCTTGTTTAACATAAGAATAAACAATGAATCTCTTTTATTAAGAAGTAAAACCTAAATATCAAAGATGCACCCCAAGGTTAAAAAACTGGAGGGGGGAATTCTGCTAGTTGAAAAGAAGCAGATACATGTTTGTCATAGAAAATACTCCATTATAGAGAATATTAAACACATTCTTCCAATTTTTCTTTCAGGTATAAAACATTTTAGCATACTTTGCTGATAATAGTCTTGAACTGGATACATTTCCTTATGAAATATTAATGTTGCTAACTTACTTGTCATATTTATATAGCTGCCCATCTGATAAATTAAGTGACACAAGATGGTATACAATAAAGTTTACAAAATTAATATTAAAACTTTAAAAATAAAAAGTGCAAAATTAAACAGAATAAAAGACATTGGCTGGTATTATTACACAGGAGCCATCTCAATATTTCACCAGTCCCTGGATCACCAGGCCTGCTGACAGAACCAGGGTTTGAAGGACCTCCAGAAATTTAAAACAGATTAAAATGAAATTCCCTAGCTAATGGGATCTGTAGCATACCCTGCTAGACCTGGTAGGACAGGTAGATGTAATCAGGGAGAGATGAGTTCTCAAATAACCTTGTCCCATGCCATGTAGGGCTTTAAAGGACAAACCAATACCTTGAATTGGATCCAGAAATAGACTGATAACCAATGTATCTTGCAATGCAGAGGTGTAATGTGTGTTGTTATAGAAGCACACTTAATTACCTGTGCTGCTGCATTCTGCACCAGCTGAAGCTTCCAGATACTCTTCAAGGGCAGTACCATGTAAAGCATATTAAGTAGTCCAACTAGGAGGTAACTAGATCAAGAGTAACTGAACAGAGCCTCCAGATCCTGGAATGGGTGCAACTGGAGCACAACCTGAAGCTGTTCAAAGGCCCTTCTAGCCACACCTGCCACTTGCTCCTCAAGCATAAGTCATGAATGCTAGATTGCACAGGTCAGGCAGTGCAAGCCTACCCTATCCAACACCAATACTGTATATCTAGAACTGGCAGGCTCCAAAACTTTCCCACTCTTGCCAAATTTAAGCTGAAGCCTTTGTTCCCCTTTCAGACCCTTACAGCTTCCAAGCATCAGAATAAAGTGTTCCTGGCAATCACTTCATTCATCAAGGGCAGATATGTAAAATTGGGCATCATCAACATACTGATAGTATTTCATCCTGTGATGAGCTCACCCAGCAGCCTCATGTAGATCTATATGTATAAAACAGAAGTCCGGTAGGGATGTGTGTTTGTATGTGCTCTATACAAACCTATACCCCTGCACCAAACTCCCCCCAAATTGGCACATAGGTACCTTTCCATAGTAAGATCAGCAAAGGGGACACCTAGCACCAAAATAGCACCAAAGCTGTACTGCACATGCCCATACTTTCAAACGGAGCACAGAAAGTGGTGGGAAGGGCTGCGGCGGCTGCAAAAGAAAGACCCGGCTCACACCCCATATGTGCTAAGCATCTCAGTTGGCGCGCACCTCCCCCCCCCAGATGCACGCAGCCCTGCACCCTGTCACTTCTCCCTCAGTCGATGCTTTCGCCGCCGCTGCCTCCCCTCAGCATGAGTCCTGGCCACCTCCTAGGCCTCCCCCACCGCCCACCCTGCTCCTTCCTTGCGGCGGCCAGATGAATGAATGCAGGTAGGGTGGGCAGGAAGGAGGAACATGGTGCCACCTCCTTCACTGCCTGTCACTGCCGCTACCCCCTTAGCCCGGCCACCACCTCCCCTCCCCTGCTGCCTGCCCTGCCCCTTTCTCCCTCACAGTGGCCGGGTGAACACAGGCAGATAGGGTGGGTGTGAGGGAGGAACGTGGTGCCACCTCCTCCACTGATTGTCACCACTCCTGCTGCCACCTTGGCCTGGCCACCACCTCCCCTCAGCGTGAGGCCTGGCCATGTCCTCGGCCTCCCCTGCAGCCTGCCCTGCCCCTTCCTCGTGGCAGCCAGGTG
>JANHJO010001196.1:27797-44430 GCA_032468235.1 Pseudoxyrhopus heterurus | reverse complement strand
AGCTTGAATTAAAGAGTTCTATAGAGCGCATACAAACTTACGTGCGCACCGGACTTCTGCTTTATATATATAGATTAAATGGAAAAATCAAAATATTGAAAAGTAATCAATTTAACCAACATTCCAATTCTCTTCTGTTTGTAATTTTAAAGGATATAATTAAAAACTATAACATAATCTCCTGAAAAAATCTTGTAGTCTATTTATTTGTACCCTGCATGTAATAGTTACCTAATAGTTACAAGGTTTTCTCTTTCCAAAAGGCAGAGATTTCAGATGATGCCAATAAAATTTGCTTAATTTTTTTTTAAGAAAAAGCTTGAATGACATGAACAGTTTGTGCAGCAAGAAAATAACCAGAAGAATCTGTGCCACACTCTAGGGAATGAGGCATCAGGGTGGGCAGATACTGCCACAATTATGAATTAAATATATAATTTACAAGAAAAAATAATTTTGGAATAGTAATTTTACAGTATTCAGCCTGTTCATGTTGCTTGTAAAACTTTAAATGTAGAATGCACAGATAACCTTTAAGGTCTAAAATAGAAATGAAGCTAAATAAATTTGTGGGGTCCTTGGTACTCTTTGAGTGTGGTGGTTTTCTTGCAGACGTTTCATTACCAAGCTAGGTAACATCAGTGCTAGAAGGGAGTGGGGTTTCTTTTTATTTTTATATACTCGTGGCTTGCCCTGTCACTGTTGGAGCGTTCTTGGTGGTTCCTTGTTATTAAATTTAAATGTTTTTATTTTTCATTGGCAAGAGGACAGAACTGACACAAAAGAAAAAGAATAATTTTCTTCCCCATATGCTTATAGTTATTCCAAATTGCTATTAGCCCTGAAAGGAAAGCTTTAATCAGCATCAGTGCTGAGAATAATATACTAGCTGTACTGCATCAGTCCAAGCCCAGTTTTTATCCAATCAATAGAAGATGTATAACAACACAAATTTTCAGGATTTTCAGCTTTTTTAGTACTCGAGATTTCTCACTTCGGATTTGACTATGAGCAACTAGATTAGGAGGATGTCTTACACTTTTAATCTTATGCCTATGTTACAAATAAAGAGACATGGCTATACAGTCTTACTAGATACTAATGGTGCAGTCTAACTTTTCTTTTTGTGTAAGGAGGAAGCTCTCAGGCGACAACGGGAACAAGAAATTGCACTAAGGAGGCAACGAGAGGAAGAGGAACGGCAACAACAGGAAGAAGCACTTAGAAGGTTGGAAGAAAGGAGAAGAGAAGAAGAGGAAAGACGGCAGCGAGAAGAGTTGCTTCGCAAACAGGTGAAAAGAAAGATGCTGATCTGTTCAGAATGAGTATTCCTGATAATCTCTGCTGTCTTCATGGCAATAGATACTTGCATATTTCCTCCCCAGTGATTGTATTTTTAATAGGCCATTATAGATGAAACAGAAAACGGATTGTTATTGATTAAACATAAGATTGTTAGCAATTCAGAATTGATAAATGATGATACTGCTCCGATTGGACAAACTTTTAAATGAACTTTGAAAACCTGTTTTCCCAACACTGGGATATCAGGGTGTTCCTCTTTGGTGTGGGTTTTTGTTTAGTTCAGGTGTGTTTCTTTTCTCCCTGTTACATGTACTATCATGTTTACTTTTTGTTTATCTGGTTTTTTTCCAGAAGTTGTGTCTGTTTTTGCATTTCAAGTCACCCAGTTGGGGGTAGATGGATGAGTTATACAACTAATATATAACTACACAAGGGTGTGATGCATTTTTGAGGAATGTTGAGTTGAATTATTTGAAATTAGTTCTATTCTGTAGTTCTGATTGGACCAATAGTTATGTTTTGGAGCAAGTTGCATTATTTAAAGCAGAGAATACCTACGTGTCTGTATAATTTGAAATACTTTGAAAGTAAACATTTTAATCTAGAACTTTAGAGGATTTGCTTTTTTTCTGAACTGGAAAGGAAGAGGAGGCTGCCAAATGGGCACATGAAGAAGAGGCCAAGCGTCAGGTAGAGGAAAACCGACTGCGGATGGAAGAAGAAGCAGCTCAGCAGCGGCAAGAAGAGGAAGAACGGAAGCGGAAAGAGCTGGAAGTCCAACGCCAGAAGGAAATTATGAGGCTGAGGCAGCAGCAACAGGAAGCTTTGCGTCGATTGCAGCAGCAACAACAGCAGCAGCAACTCGCGCAGATGAAGGTACCAATACTTCTCAGTGTAACTTTTGTATTGTTTTCAAATGAATAATGACTATAGTTATCAAATGAATATGAATTACGCTCATAACGAGACTAGAGATTCATCCTGTTAGTTCTGCAAAATCTGTACAATTGTTGCTGTTTTTAACTTTAGATAAAAATATGTATATCTCTTATTTCAATGAGCAGCCTGTTTGCTGTTCTGTGTTTCAGGTAGACAGAGAATAAGGCCTCTTTTAAGCCCCAAAGGAAGTGATAGTATTATTTCTTTACTCCCTAAACAAAACCTTTTAAATTTATCAAGCAGCATGTCTTAGTTCTAAATCTAGAACTATGAGAGGAAACAGGTAGTCTTGGTTTAATGACCATTCCTTTAGTGACCTTAGCTACAATGGCGTTTTTGAAGTTATAGCTAATGGCTGCCGCCCCACGGTCATTTGATCAAAATTCAGACATTTAGCAGCTCACCTGCATTTACAACCACAGCATGTGCTTTAGTTCCCCCTACCTGTTTACCTCTCCCCCCCCTTCTCTGCCATTCCAGCTGTCCTGCCCTCTTCTGCTCCAACTAACATTTGACATTTTCTTTCTCCTGCTACTGACAGAGCACACCCAGCTGATCCAGCTCTTGGCCCTTTGCCATGCATCAGACCCTGCATTCGGCCACCATCCCCAGCTGAACTTTGCTGCCTTCCACCTCCTGCTGTTCACAAGACACTGTCAGCTGAGGCAACTGCTGGCCCTTAGCAAAGCCTCCTGCAGTAGCAACAGGAGGAAGAAGGCACAGAAAGTCAACTGTGGGTGGGAGGGGGAGTGAGAGCAGCCAAAAAGTTAGAAATGCAGAGGAGATGGGCAGATGGGGAGACCTGAATGAGAGGCAAGCTTGGCAGGACAGCAGAACCTCATCTGAAGGGAGCTCATGAGGGCTGGATGAGGAGAAGGCAGCAGGACAGAACTGGTAATTTGTGCAGGCTAGGAGAAATGTGAGTTCTTTGTCTAACAACAGCATGGTCCTTGTCTAATGACCAGAACCAGGAACAACCGGAGCTGCTTATTGCTAACCAATGTGGTCACATGTTTCACCTAATAGCCACTTCGCTTAGCGATGGAAATTCTGGCCCTTATTTGGGTCATTAAGCAAAGACTACTTGTTAAATATTTCTAGCAGTCACAACATTGGGTTTTAATACCACCATATACTTTTTCTACAAGAAGCTGAAACTGAATAGTTCACGCAAAAGATGAGAATGTGATTATTTTAAAGACAGATTGTAATTCTTTTCTGGATCAATACTACCCTTGATCAGTGAAGAAATCTACAACTCCAGCAAAACAAATACAGGTATTCCATGACTTATGACCACAGTTAGGTCCAGAATTTCCATTGTTAAGCAATGCGATCATAACATGTGATGTCATCTGACTACATCGCTTAGCAACAGTAATCCTGGCACTCCCCATTGCTGCTGTTAAAGAAATTCCAATGGTGGTTAGGTGAGGACCCACCCCAATCCAACCATTCCAGGTTTGATCCCTCCCAGCCGCAAGCTTTGATTATTCTTGTTTTGTTTAAATATATTTTTATTGTTTTTTTTAAATATACATTCATATTGTGTGTGAACAGAATTGGTTCTGGATATCATTCATATTAATCCAATTCACAGTAACAATGTTGGTAATCTCACATTTATCAAATTTAAATAATCCTCATTATGCTGTTTAAACATACATAAGAAAAAAAATGCCTAACATCTGTAAACTAATCTTTCAAATTTAAGTAATCCTCATTATGTTGTTTAAACATACATAAAAGAAAAAAATGCCTACTATCACATTTATCAGATTTAAGTAATCCTCGTTATATTGTTTAAACATACATAGAAAAAAGATGCCTAACATCTGTACACTTCTAATCTTTCTATCACTTATTTTTATTTATTCTATAAAAGTTTATATTCTAATATTTCCCCTATCTAATTTTAATTGTGCCTCTTTCAGCTTACATCAAGCTACTTTAATATTTAAAGGGCAAGTCTTTCTATCCATCATCTCTTATCTTCTGTAGTGCTTCAATTCTTATCCATTTTTTAATTCACCGTCCCCACTCCTCATCTTTATCTCTGTCTTCATTCTATCTTCTTTCTTGTTCATTCTAACCATTTCCCCCAATACAATCTTATACTGCCAATTCTCCCAGATGGCTGCTCATGTCCCAATCTCCTTATCAAAGTTATCTTCCTGTCTTTCCAATTGTCGATTTGTCCGTTTTATTTTCTTCGGTCTTTCTTCCTTTATCAGCTGGTTTGTCAGTCCTATATTTTACTCTAGTCCTTGATTTATTTGTTGATGTGGCCAATTCATCTGTTCTTTCCACTCCTTTTGCTCGCCATTTGTCTGGTCTTCCTCTTCGTCGAGCTTTTGCTTCATTTGCTGATTGTTCTGATTCATATATTTCCCTATTTGTATTCAATTTGCTGGTTTGAGTAGTCCATTACATCAAATCTTTCTGTTGCTTCCACCAGTTCATGGGCAGTTTGATCTTTATTCATTGCATGCAAGCCTTGATTCTTCTGTTGCTTCCCCTTCAATTCTTCCCAACTGCTTATTCCCCTCCTCCCACCTCTGCCCTTTTGGCTTCTCTGCACCCTGTCTTGCACCTGGAAGCCTCAGCAGCCCCTACTCAGCAGTGCAGTGCAAAACTGTCTCACCCCAAGAAGCTCTAACAACAATATGCCCAAAGCCTCAGCATCCCAGGAAGTGCTCCAGTCCTAGCCATAGTTGTCTTTGCCACCCTGTACTCCAAGGCCCTGGCCAGGCCAACTGACCTTCGATGTCTGGTCCTGCAGCTGACAAGGTGCATCCATCCTGCCCCTTCCCAAAGCAGCTGCTGACCATATGAGTTGATCTACCCTAGGTCTCATGAGGAAGCCGCTGTGCACAACCTGGGGAAGAAAATCTCGTGCAGCCAGCAGATGCCTTGTAAAGAGTCAAGGCAGGGACCACATAGTGCAGAGGGTCAAAAGGATATAAATGTTGGGGATGGGTAGATGCGTTGGGGGTTGTTAAAGCATCCCTGTGGTTGTAAGCATGTGCAGGCTGCTAATTGCCTTAATTTTGATCATGTGATGGTGAGGCACTGCAACAGCTGTAACCTTGTGGACCAGTCATCAGTCCCTTCATTTAGCGCCACTGTAACTTTGAATGGTCACTCAACAACTGGGCATAAGTTATTTGTGTATATTTATTTGTTTGTTTGTTTATTTGTTTATTTGTTGGAATTTCTATGCTGCCCCATTCCCAGAGGACTCCGGGTGGCTCACAACAAATAAGCTTGTATAATAAGCAATGTTGTATTTTTATGTATTATACTATACTGGTTCTTTTTTTCTTCTGTTTTTCAAGGCTGCCCTGTATGGCACTTCACATTTAATCATTCTAGATAAAAAGTTTGCCCAAAGGCTCTGTCTCATGAATACGTCTATGGTCTTACTTTTGTTAATGCATCTCTTTGGGTTTCCTCTTCTGAATTACTGGTTTTTCAACTGTTTTAGCTGTTTCCCTTATTTTACATGGGATATTTAAGCTCAGTAACGTCCATTTATTTTTCACAGTTCTCTGCCTCTTTAGCCTGAACCTTACTGCTGTAGAAACTATTTCTCTTCGTCGGTAATATGAAATTTATATTAAGCTACAAGCTTGGATGTCATACAGAAAAAGATTGCAATTCTATAATAAAAGAGAGCAATAATCAGATTGTGGTTGTTAATACTTGTAGTCTTGTTACCCTTTCTTTATTAATCTCATTTTTGATGTATTTCTTGTCTCCGTTAAGAGAATCTAACTGGTGTTTTCTGTGTATGTTTGTTCCTAGCTCCCTTCTTCTTCAACATGGGGTCAGCAATCCAGTTCAAGAGCTTGTCAGTCACAGGCAACATTATCATTAGCAGAAATCCAAAAGCTTGAAGAAGAGAGAGAGAAACAACTTCGAGAAGAGGTAAATGTTATAGTTTCAAAACAATAAATAGTTTTGGGTAGCTGCTGAGTGAGAACTTTGGAATTTGCTTCCTTAAGCCTAGGATGTGCATTGGGAAAGACATTACATGAATCTACCTATTCTTTTCTGCGTCTGAAAAATCCTCTGTTGCTTGCTAATATGAATGGTGGCTACTAGGGGGCACCCCTGTGATGTTTTGCAATCAAGTTTTGCACTTACTATCTTCTAGCAAAGGCGTCAACAGCGCGAACTAATGAAAGCTCTCCAGCAGCAGCAGCAGCAGCAGCAACAGAAGCTGTCTGGTTGGGGAAATGTTGCCAAGTCTGCCGGCACTACAAAATCTCTCTTGGAGATACAGCAGGAAGAGGCAAGGCAGATGCAGAAGCAGCAACACCAGCAGCAACAGCAGCAGCAGCAGCAGCAGCAGCAGCAGCAGCAGCAGAGCAGAGCCCGCAGTACTACAGTGAGTAGCTCCTACATTTTTATGTTTATAATTTCTCATTTAAGTCAAGGCAGATTTAAATACTTCCTCCTTTTTGTTCCCCAGCAACATTCAAATCGGCATACCAGCATTGGCAGTTCAGTATGGGGCTCTCTAAACACAAATCCTAGCAGCCAGTGGGCATCAGACCTTGTTAGTAGTATTTGGAGTAATGCTGATACAAAAAATTCAAACATGGGATTCTGGGATGATGCAATCAAAGAAGTGGGTCCTCGTAATACAACTAATAAAAACAAGAACAATGCTAGCATCAGGTAAGAATGTGTGTGGTTGAATTTTTCTTCCTTCTATTAGGCAATGCCAAAGCCTGCGGCATCTTATCTATACAGTATATCTATAAAACACAAGTATGGGTGTGTGGGTTTGTGGGTATCTGCCGAATAGGCTCTTCCATGCCTGCACCAATCTGGCCCAAACTTGCAAGGCACATACCTTGCACTCCGGAGACAAGCACTGGGGGGGGGGGGGTGTCACGAATGCCGACAAGGGTTCTTTGCCACCGAAAAAAGCTGCCGATATGCTGACATCCCCCCCCCAACACTAACGGGCAAGCCTATACTGCGCGTGCCCCAAGCGTGGCACATGCGCAGTACAGCCATCCCACGGGGCTCTGCAGGCTGTGGCCGGCAGTAGGAGACAGCTGCGGAGCATGAGTGGCGGCCAGGCGGCCGACCACCTCAGCTTCAGGGGTGGAGGCGGAGGCGCCAGCAGCGATGGGACGATATATCCGAGTGAAGCCAGGTAATCAGCTAGTTTCTTATAAACGGTTCAGTGGATGAAAGTTTTCTATCAAACTACAGCACAACCAGGGTTGCTTATTTCATCATATTTTAGGTTAGCTGGTATAAATAACTGGTAAAAGTATTAGGCAGGGTAAAAGGCCATTACATGCAATGGGCTATCCAGCTTTGTCTTAAGAAGAACTGGAGTGATACATGCATTTCCAAAAGTTAAGTCTGGCTTTTAAAAAATGTTTTATTTATTCTACCTGTATTATGTTTAGAATTAACTCCAAGGCAGAGAACATTCTTATACTCCTTCCTCTTCCTATTTTCCCAACAACAACCAACCCTGTCAGATGATTTGGGCTAAGAGAGTACTGGTCCAATGCCTTCCTCATGGCCTTCATGACTAAGATGGGACTAGAATTCACATTTTCCTGGTTTCTAGCATGGCACTGCCTGCCTGCCTGTCTAAAATATTGTATAGCCATGTATCTTAATACTGAACTTTGGGTGGCTTACAACCTACTCTAGCATATATGTTAGGTCCAGAAATATCCAGAATGATGCACACAGAGCAAGATTTCTGCCATGACGACCTCCTGTGATACGTGTTTTCAGGATAGAAAGATGGAAAGTCATTGAGTCATTGAACAGGTGGGGAAGGATAGTCCAGCCCAGTATGGAGCCAAGTAAGTATGAGTAGGAGCAAATGGATAGATAGTGAGTCCAGCTGGCTGCATCTATTAAGATTATACTTCATTGTACACTCCTACGATTTTTTTATATAATTGACAGATTGCTGAAGTTTTCTGGTTTCTACACTTCCATACTTCCTATACTGTTCCTGGCAATCTACAGTACATCTCTTCCTCATACTCCGCAGTGATCATGTGTTTCTTTGTCCCAGTAAATCTATAGGTGTTACAAGCAGGCATAATAAGAAGGTAGAAGAAGAAGAAAAGTTACTGAAATTGTTTCAGGGAGTTAATAAACCTCAGGATGGATTCACTGAGTGGTGTGAACAAATGCTTCATGCACTCAACACAGCTAACAACTTGGATGGTAAGCAGTAGTAAAAGGTACAAGCATCTTACAATATATACCATGCATGCTACCACATATTACAAGAAATAGTATCATAGTTGCATTCTAAATCCATGATACTGTTTTGTAGTATAAATATGAGAAAATTATAGAAGATCTAATACTCATTGCCCAATATTCTTGAGTGGATATATAAATTGTGCTGCATGATATCACTTATATTTTTAGCATCAGACTTATTGCATTGCTGAAAAATTAAATGAAGTAGGAGTAGCCTGTTTGTTGTTTTCATTAGCAAGTAATTCAGTGACAATTCAAGCAGAAATAATTTTCTTTTACATAAAGTTTTTAAAGAAATTTATCAAATAGTTGATACTGGAAAGCTGTTGTCCGTTGCATTACTTAACATTTTTTACAGAGTTCTCACAATTGAATCTCTCTTCTTGTTCTAGTTCCCACATTTGTTTCTTTCCTGAAAGAAGTGGAATCTCCTTATGAGGTTCATGATTACATCAGAGCTTATCTTGGGGACACCCCTGAAGCCAAGGAATTTGCCAAGCAGTTTCTTGAGCGCCGTGCCAAACAAAAAGCCAACCAACAACGGCAGCAACAGGTTCACATTTCTGTTTTGGGGAAATATTTCCAAGTCAGAAATAGATATTACTCGGGCAGAGGAAAAATGCATCAGATAGATATGGAATTGTTCCTAAAAAGGAGAACATGTTCTGAGTATGGATGTATTAATATAGAAACTATTCATCTGGAAGCTTTTCTTAAAATTGTATGTAGATAAATGTAAATGGAATAAACCATGGTCATATGGATAATATCTATCAGGTAACAGTATACTGTATGAATATATCTTCTGATACATTCCTACAATAGAGGGAATGCGTCTTAGGCAAGTACACAGAGCTTAACTGTACCTTAAAATATGCCCTTTATTTCCAGGATTCTGTATGGGGGATGAACCATAGCTCTTTGCATACAGTCTTTCAAACTAATCAGAGCAACAATCAGCAGTCCAGTTTTGAAACAGTGCAGAGTGGCAAAAAGAAGAAGAAACAAAAAATGGTTCGGGCAGATCCAAGCTTGTTAGGTGAGTTTTAGAACCTTCTAATTAGAATTAGTTTGTAACATTGGTGTGCTTTCAAGTCAGCCTTAACTTCTGACAGCTGCCTAGATTAATCCCTGCAGTTTTCTTGGCAAAGCTTTTTGGAAGTAGTTTGCTGCTTCTTTCTTCCTTAGAGCTGAGGGAGAGCAACTGGCCTAAAATTATCCAGGTGTCTTTGTGCCTAAGCCATTACCAGAACCCATGATTTCCTAGTTTCTAGCCTGAACCCTTCATCACATCAGACTGACTCTCGCAATGTAACATCATTTCTCTCTTGCACATTTTTCTGGAATAAACCAGAAATTTTAATATGGTATGTTAAATAAATGGATTCCCACAGAGAACATAGAAACTAAGATAGAAGAGTTGGTGATAACTATTTTTTCTTCTCTTGGGATTGCAGTTTTATTTATCAGTCAACACCCTTTTAGTCCCCAGAGTTTGCTCCACAGATTATTTTATTACTTCTGCAATTAGATGTATGCAAGAAAACAGATGCTAAAGTATTATGTACATATCTGTGTATTTAAACTTCATATACTCCATTCTGTTGATTTGTTAGATTCCTAAGAAACAGTAGATAGTGGGTATGTATTTTTTTAATAAAATATGTGATTATCAAGAGAATTCTTCAGTAATACCTTTATTATATGAATCAATGTTTTAAAAGTACTGAATATTAGAAAGTTTTTTTTTCTTAACTACTATCTATAATTTTGTATGGTTGTTTAATTACATGTACATTGGCAACTATGAAATATAATTCATCTGTGAACTGATAAACTTGGATCTGTCTTTTTCAGGTTTCTCAGTCAATGCTTCATCAGAACGGCTCAATATGGGAGAAATAGAGACTTTGGATGACTACTGAGTAAATACCACTCACCTGGCTTTTCAGTGTCTGTTAACCATGCATTCTCCACTGCCGGACAGTCTTTTCTCTTCACTGCTGTCATCTTTGCCTTGCAAATGGATCACAGAATCAATCATCTCAGGCTGCTGTTTTTCGCTTCAACAAATGCTTTCTGCCCAGGATTGCACAGCCACCTTCATTTATTTTGGTCTTTGGTTTTTGTACTGGGTAGACAGAAAAGAAGATTTATTCAAGAGGTTGAATTCAAAGCACTGTGAGTGATTTTTTTTTCTCCCAAGCTATTTGGAAAGCCATCTGGAGGTCTACATATGGTAGCTTCCTTCCCTTCTGTCATTACTTTCACAACAATAAGCCCGTGCAATCATGGTGGAGAACTCATGGTTAACAGATGTCATTCAGAACTAAAATGCCATGCAGATACTGACTTCCATGCCTTCCAGTTTCAGGAGGTGCATTCATAAATTAACTGTAAAACTGCCAACAGCAGAAAATTTTTGTGGTGGGCAGCATTCAGCTTGGATTGGTCTGGCATTGCACATCCCTGTCAGCCTGTCTTCAGCACATTGCATTTGGGGAAGCTCAAGTCTGTCTTCATTAAGTGGTGGTGTCAACGCTACTTGAGTTCAGGCTTCGGTGCATCCAGCCTTCTTGAACAATTGGGGACTCAAGTTGTGGGAGGAGGCACTTCAGGCTGAATTTCTCCTGTAATTCTCTTTCCTCCATTATGATTGGGCCAGTTATTTTGGACCCTTCTGCTGTGAATTTGTCTCGTTTCAGAGACACATAGGATCTTTACCATATGTATGTTCATCAGTTGGCTTTGTATGAGGATTTGACACTACCTTTGGAGCATGAAATGTAGCCAGATTTTCATCTGGTTACATATGATGGTGATTCAGGATTTTGTAAGTTCTGCAGCAGCATTATGCCAAGGAACAGGAGATGTCGTCTTCAAAGAAAAATAAATGACACAAGGAATTTGAGCATTGGCAGTGTCTATGTTTGTAAAAAAAAAATCAAATGAATAAAATGCAGTGTGCTGGTTTTCGTTACATAGTACACTCTGCCATTACTTTCACAATGCCCATATTTATACCATCCATCTTCTCCCAGTTATATTCCAGAATTCAGTGCACTTAGGTACCTCCACCCTTATCCTCCACCCTAATCTCCCACTTGTGCAGTAAAGTTGCTGTGTGAAGATTTTTTTTCACATCACCTGAAGAAAACAACTGAAGTTGCTTTAATTTTTATTTCAATTGATTTTCCTCTCCCTTCCTCACCTTTCAAATGCCAATTTGTACAATAACCGTATAGAGATGGTTGTAGACTTGTAAATAGTTTTGCATCTACTAGCACAGAGAAACCTGTCACAAAACTGTTCTCCTACTCTCCTTTACTTTGTACACTTATGAAGCAGGGAGAGGGGGTAGTTATGTTTACAACAGATCTTTAAATTCCCTCTGAACTCTACATAATAAGAGGGGGGGACAAGTTTAAAAAAAATAAAACCTGGTTGTATTATTGCACATATTGTTTGCTTTTGTCAAAGCCAGTTTTGGCAATCTTTTGTGGTGCTAAACTCAGCCTTGAAGTGCTACAAATACCCATTTGCTTAATTGACAAGCAAGTACACAGGAGCTGGAGGGACAGCAGTTGCTTTATTTTGTAATCCTAGAGGAATGTTGCTGGTTTTTCTACTTGATAATTTTAGAGGTAGAAATAAACATCAAGGCTGCAAATGTTTGACAAAGGTTCACTCTTCACTTTTTTCCATTTGAAGACATTCACTTATTCACACTCTTGTTTTGTTTATGCAAGAGACCAAGTCTGGGCAGTTCCTTTTACAGTTGTAAACATCTAGAATAGAGACTTTAATAAACCCAGTGTGATCACAACAGCAAGTACTGTATCAACAGTGGGTTTTTTTTTTTTTTCAAAATAAAAAAATGGCTCTCTTTATCTACTTGTAAAATATGCTGTCTTTTGGGAACAGAGGTGATTTTATGTGACTTGAATGTAGACTTAACACTTACCGGTAAGTCTACACTCCTTAACACTTAGTTTTTGTGCTAGATTTCAATAGTTGTTTTGGGATAGTTAAGGAAACAGATTATGTTTCAAATTTTGTATAAACATTTTAGAATTTCCAATTCCCTTTCTCTAAATTACTGAATATTTTTATACAGCCCTATAGAACAATTCTGTGCATTTCCATCTCAAAAGTAAGTCCTATTAAAATTTATTAGACTTACTTCCAAATAAGTGTTTTGAATTGCTGTCTTCTCATAAGTCTCAATTTTTTAAAAGTGAGATGTAAATAAATTATGTAAATAGGGATGCAGTCCTTATCTTAGATCAGTTTGCTAATCCAAGAACATGTATGCAAACAATTCTGAGTATGTAAGAAGCCAGTTCTAAATTGAATTAATTTTAGTAAAAATTGGCATGGGTAAAATTTGAAGCTCAGGAAACAACTGCCTTATTTGAATACTACTACTACTACTAGAATAATAATAATAATAGCCTTTATTTTGTATAATTTTATAATTTATGGAAAGATGGATGACAGATTGAGATCTCTAAATAGAACCTGACTGATTTGTAGTCTATTGACAAAGATCTCAGACTTAAATTAAACAGAATAGGCTGATACTTATCTATGCAAAACATTCCACTATATGAACCTATGGAGTCCAGTAAATAATTTTTTTATTCATGTCAGAAGCACCTACAAACATATAGACCGGGGTGTCAAACTTGCGGCCCGCAGGCCTGATGCGTCATGTGCTGGCCCTGGCCCCGCCGGGTTTAGCGAAGGGGGGGAAAGTCCCGATATGTCACGTGATGATGCCATGACAACGCAAATTTGACACCCCTGATATAGACATATAATATTCAATACTGAGCAAGTAAAATAGGCATAAAATAGGTTATAAAAATATAGCACATTTAAATGATATTAATAATTTAATAAATAATAATAATTATCTATTTTCTTTGAGCCAGCATTTGTAGTTGGTGATCTCAAGATTCTGGTAAAAAATTGATTTTTGCAATTTGAACTCTGTTCTATAATGGATAAGACTTGTCATAAGCTGTGATTTATTAGAAGCTTTTCGAATTTTAGTTTGGACAGATTTTAATGTTTAAAGTCAATTCTTTGCAGAATTAATACTGTTAGTTACAATTATTCAAATGCCAATTAATTACCTTAACATAATGATCATCACACAGGCGGCTTTCTCCCTTAACAGGTACGAACTGAGTTTTGAACTGAATAATAGAATAATCCTCTAGAATAATAATCCTGGGAAGTATGATACAACTGTTAAGTAGTATTTATATTTATAATGTTCAATGGTGCTGGGTCATTTAACTAGTTTTAATGCAACTCATTTCAGAAGTATTATCTTGCTGAAAAAAGGAATAATGCTCCAGATCACAGATGTTCAGATGATGGCATTGTAGGATGTGCTATGATTTTTGCTGCTACTGTTTATTTCTTTACATTTTTTTATTTTATAAACCACTTTGTGCCAATATACCAAATAAGTTTATATATTACCTTTTTAAATATCAGTTCACCAAACTAACATACAGCAGTGGCAGCCTATGCTAGGCCAACTGTTGTCTATCTCTGTGGTGCCAAGTAATAAGAAACATCTTTTCACATTTTTCCAGTTATGGAAGGTCAGGTGTAAATAAAAGGGAGTATTTTGCCAGGGGAACAAATATGGCAGTTAGAGATGTGGAAAATTTTTGACTGAAACTTTGTGAGTTCAAAACAGAGTGTTTTGAGGATTTTGGAAGTGTTTCAAATCCAAAGCACTTCCAAAATGCTTGAAACAGTAGTTTTACATATGAAATGGAAAAGTTGCAGTTTCACATGCAAATAATCTGAATCAAAACAATTAGAATGACCCAAGTGGCAGAAAGGATCTTAGCCTTGAATTTCAGACTGACTACAGAAACAAAGTGAAGTTTTTCCTTGCAAAATTACCAAGCTTTTATATGCATACTGATATAAATTATGATTCAACAAGAAGTAATTTAAATTCATTTGAAGGTAATTCAAATGGTAATTTTATCATTTGACTATTAGTATAGTACTGGGGCTGACACGCAAAATTTGCAAGGGAAAGAAATATAATTGTAATATATTTAATAATATAAGTAAAATGCCTAGAAAAATTCAAATGGAACTCTTATAAAACAAAATCATTGGTCTTTAATAGGAATAAATAGAAAATGAAACATTTATTTAAAAGCTACCATTGTGCCTCAGTATAACAATTTACAACAATCCACTTTTCAAAACTGAATCTTATAAACTGAATTTAGATCAAGGATGGGTATTGGTTCTTAAAATATTTTTTCACACTTTTATCAAGAATAAAAAGCTCACTAGAATGAAACTAAGTTATTTGAACAATGCATACTTTTTCCAGTAAATTGAGCTAAACAAAAGTCATTCACTGCAGTTTGAATGTAAAATTGCTGCAAATAATTTCAAGTAGCTAACAGATTTTATCCGATTTTCTAAGTGCTCATATAAATAAGTGTGCTGGAGTGATTTTCTTCCTAATGAAAATTCGACTTCTACCTCTAATTTATTCAAAAATACTTTCTGATATATATTTGAACATAAGGATTCAGGCTTTACAAGGCATTGAACATTTCTGGAAGTTTCAAATATCCCTCATCATATATGATTCTTTCAGGTTAAAGAAATTCGGTCATCCCTTAGCAAACAGGAAAAGATCTTTCACGAAATGTCCGGAATTTAAACCGGAGAATGGTTAGTAAACATGGATCTGATAACTGGGATATATTTTAAACTCAAGAATTGGTAGATAACGTTGAATTCAGAAACTTCTAACATCTGTTACTTTAACATTATGTGATTGGCATCCTTCTGTTTTGCACTCTCACACCCTATGCAAACACATGCCTATTTTAAGTATAGAACTGTCTAATGAATAGGGTTATTCATTGCTATCCTAAACTTAAAATATGTAGTCCAGTTATTGGAAGCCTAGTGCAGCCTTTGGGGTTTTGCAGTTAACTGCCAATTAATGTATGCCTTGCTCTGTTGAGGGAGGATTGAGTTTCCAAGGGCCAACTGTAGAACTTGGGGGTGGAGAAATAAGACAAAATTTTTAGAAGGTGGAACTGCCTTCTGACTTAAATCAGTTAATCAGCCAGACTGCATGCATAAATGAGGCTGTAGAGTATTTGCTGTTCTGCTTATGTATATTTCTACATGTGTAGAGATTTGAGAACTGACTGGACAAGGTTTTGATTTAGCTTCAGAAAATTGATTCCTGATTAAGAATTTAGAGAGTTTGAACATTCCCAGAAGCATCTCACTTTTTGAAGAGGCAATGCCCCATACCAAGACATTTCACCTCATCCTACTGACACTGTCTGGAGTCCTGATCTCTTTTGTAAAAACTGGTAAGTTGAATTTCTTTGTGGCCAACATTATAATTCAAATAGTATTTTCCCCTTTCCCTGTGCATTCTCAGAATTCTAAATTTCTTTTCCATAAAGGCAGTATATGGATAACTAACATGTTATAATTATAAAAACTTGGATAAGTTTAAAATTTACATGTTTATGACAGTAAGGTTGTGTAATTAGTTTCAGTTTGGTCAGCTGGAACACAATCCAGCTTTAACCCCTTCATGAAGAGGCTGGAACTTAAATCTTTATTGATACTGTTAACTTGAGTGTGTTGAGAAAAAGTCATCATAAACCCAGGACATGGTTTGGGCTATAATTTTACACTGGGAATTATCATTCCATTTTAATGGAAGTTTTTAATTTTGTATGTGTGAAGATGAGAGTGATAGCGTTTGCTGAAACGTAAAAAAATTGTATGAGCCACATGTAAGTTTCTGTGACATTCTGAGGAGTTTTATCTCCATGTGGTTAGCAGAAAGAATTATGAATTTATGATAGCAGATGTATTACAGGATGTTTAGTTTGAATAATAGCTTTCAGAACTGATTTGTAGATGGGTTAATTTCTCCAATTTGCGCAGTACTATGAAATTATAATTCAAATATAAGTGTGATTCAGTATTATTAAAATTTATAGGAACAGATATTACTATAATAGAGCCTTGAATGGTGCAGCGGGCTAAACGCTGTACTTAAAGTAATTAAGTTTCAGCTCCCAGCTGCCTGCAATTT
>JANHJO010001196.1:6222-16920 GCA_032468235.1 Pseudoxyrhopus heterurus | reverse complement strand
TCAGTCATCCAGGTCATGGTTGTCCCAAAGGTGCTTTTTCAAGAGGCAACTGGACTTTCTGGTTTTCCTTTGAAGACCTTTCGCTTCTCATCCAGGAAGCTTCTTCAGCTCTGATTCAACAGTGTTTGATCATGATCCAGCTAGGCCTATGGGGTGGGATGGGATGGTGGGGTGGAATGGTGGCATAGATAGGCAGGGGGTGCTGCAGCATTTTTGCACTTGGTCATAAGGAGGAATGATTGTGGGGGCACTGCAGAGGTTTTAACTTTGAAACCGGCTCATAAGCAGTCTGTCATAACTTCAAATAGTTGCTAAGTGACCAATCTTAAGTCGAGGACTACCTATATTCCATTTTCAATCCCTGGCTCATATCCAGTGTCTCAAACTAATCCATAATACAAAAGAAAAAAAAGATACCAAAAGACACCCCACCCAAACACAAAGCGGCTTGACTACCATCATAACCCAAGGCCTGGAAGAACCATCAGGTTCTTAACAATTTGCAGAGAACCAGGACACTTAAGAGCAGTCCCAATCTCCAAGGAGGGATATCATTCTAGAGAGCAAATTTGGTTAAAACAATAACAAGACCTAAAAAGATTTGTCTAATACTTTATGCCTACAGCTAGGGCTGTAGTAACATGAGATCCTTTATATGATAGACAGACTCTAAAATATTATTGTTGTAAATAAACAATATATTAATATATTGTTATTGTTAGTAATTATTAATATATTAATAAACATTAATTACTAATGAAGAATAATTTTTTCCAGAATTGTTATATTTGTCTAATTTAGACTTACCCATTAATTTGTCTGCATAGTACGAGTAAGTCGTTGAAAAGGAACAAGTAGATTTCTCTAAAGAGTTTCTTTGTACGTAGTGTACGGGATGTTTTGGGGCCATTCATCTGCTGGAGTTCTCCCTGCTTTAGCAGCCAGCGGGAATGAGAGATGATGGGCACAGACTAATGATGGAGAGAAAACAGAGATCATAACCAAGCAGAATTTACTGCTAAGGAAGGAAAGGTGCCCCTTAAAAAAAGGGCTGAGACTTTTGAGGCATTATGGTCTTTGAAGAAATTCATAGGTATAACAGGGGCATAAAACAATAGGGTATAATCGAGGGATAACAAAATAATCAGAAGGGCTGAAAGTGTGATCTATCTGGAGGTTTTGTATTAAAAATTGATTAGCTTCTAAATTTTAATAGCATGACTGTGGTCTTCATGGCTACAAAATGATACTAAAGGACTATTACTCATCTCTACCCTAAAATGGATGGGACCTATATTAACAAGAGTCACACTCTTTGAAGAGGTGAAATGCAGTGTCAGTTTTTAACACTGCTACTTTTTCTATTACCCTTTGTTAAAGATCTTTATTGTAAATGTGAAATAATGATATAGGATATAAGTTATATGGGATGTAGCCAACTAGCAGGGATGATATCTGAAGTAGTATAGATCTGAACAAGTAACAGGGGCTTCTGGAGGATTTATGATTAGTCCATTTCCCTAGAATTTCACAATAGATTTTTAATTCCTTTAAATACATCCTGAATCTGTTTGCTTGATTTATATTCCCTAATTACTTCAGGGACTCAAAGCAGCATGAACTGCATTCCTTTCTCCAATATTTCCTCACAACAAAATAAAAAATAAAAAGAAGTGGACTTTTTTTTATGGCGGAAGACAGATCTGAATCCTCAATTCCTTATTCAGTATAAACGTTAGCCATTTCACTCTAGCTAGTCCTTCTGCAATATAAGCCAAGAAAAGGAGATCTAAATAATGTTCTACTTAGTGAAAACTAGAACACTTACATTCAGATTTTCTCTCAAAATTAATCAGATCACAGTTTATCTTCATCAAGAAAAGACACTTTTCTCCCACAGCTCCAAATCCTATTTTCCATATAACCTGCTTCCATAAAATTCTGCATGTTCTTTAAAACCCAATTGTCTTCTCATCATGATTTACCAGCTTGTATTTTATACCTTGATCTTAAATTCCAATTTCTTCTGGATGCTGATCATCTGTTCTGTGCGGCTCATCTTTCTAACACCTTCATTACATGCCTTCACTATCTAAAAGAGAAAAATAAGGAAATTTCAGAAATAGCATTTCTTGTCCTAAGATCCTGCCTTGGAGCTTATACGGCACTTAAAACGAAGGGGCCATAAACAAACAACACAGGGCAATCTAAGTAGGGCAGTACTAAAATTAATTTATGGTTAGGCTGGTTAGGCAAGTCCTTGTCTACTTGCCTTTATTATAATTATAGGTGCATTTGCCAGTCCATTCAACATGCAGTAGTGGAGTGATATCGAAATTCCCTAAGATCTTCTAAGGACTTCCTTTCACTCAAATTCTTCCCATTGTCATAATTTCATTCATTGCGAGAAGGCAGTGGCAAATCTCTTCTATATTATTGTTAAAATAACGTGGATATGTTAATGAGTCACCACAAGTTGAGCTCAACTCTAAGGGAAACTTTGTTTTTCTTTTGTTCAGTTTTGATATTTTTATTTAAGAAATCATCTAACCTAGATTGGCTACAGATTGGTCATTCTTTTTCACTGTGTAAATTGACACATTTAAAAATATTCTCTAACTATAATGCCTCTAAAATTTTAAAGTATGGGCAAAGAAATATAAAAATCTATAATGCCTCTAAAATTTAATCATTCATTCAAACAGGATGGGCAAACTAATTTAATTGCACTACAATATTTGGCTGTAAGACTTAATACTGTATGCTATTAAGATCCTGGCCCCAGTGATATTGAGGGCTAATCAAAAAATCATTTTTGAATGGTTTCAAAGATATATTTCTACTTGCTTCATAACTTGTGGTACGTACACGCCAATATGTTATGAACTGTTCAACATACTAGGATTCAGTCAAATTGCAATTTAGTTCTCATTATTAAACCATGCCAAGACCAGAATATGTGAGTTGGGTAGCTAGATAAATTTGTTAAATAAATATTCAGTTTTTATAGTGACCCAATCATACAACTGTCAGTAGTATATGCGTATAACATCCACAATGTAAATAAAATATAAAATAATTCAACCAAATTTGAAATAGAGAATGCATAGTTATATAAAATACCAGGATGGTATCCAACTAATCAAAAGCCTTCCAAAAGAGCTCCATTTTAACTTGTTTTCATAATGCTAGCAAGAGTGATCCTCTTCTGGTCTCAGGCTTGTAATGCCTGACAATGGGGGATTTAACTAGGTTAATTCTAGTTAAAGAAGGCAATTCTGGAGATACCAAGTCATACAATACAGGGCTCTATAAGTCAAAGCGAGTTATTTAATTGTACCATGAAATTTACTGACAATCCAAGTAATGCCAGCAGCACAAGGGGACTGTGGTCCTAGCATCTTAGCTAATGCATGGATTGCTGTGCTTTGAACCAAGCACACTTTCCGAGTGGTTTCTGAAAGCAGCTCATGTAGAGTAAATTGCAGCATTTCAATTGAATGGTGATAAGCACATGAGTCACTGTCATAAGGTACTCCCACTCCAGGTAAGGTCATAATTGGTTTTTGTGTGTGGTAAAAATCATACAGTAGCTTATATAACATGTTTTAAATAGAAATAAGTGTTTAGCTTTTTTATTTATTTGTATTTATTATTAGATTTTTATCCCGCCTTTATTACATTATAAGTAACTCAAGGCAGCAAATGTACTATACTCTATCCTCTTCCTATTTTCCCCACAACCACCACCTGGTTAGGTGGATTGGGCTGAAAATGTGTGACTGGCTCAAAGTAACCCATTGGCTTTCATGTCTAAGGCAGGATTGGAATTCAGGTTCTCCTAGTTTCTAGGACAGCACTTTCACCACTTGACCAAACTGGCTACCCATATGTGTAGGCCATATGTATATCTTTGGTCTTAACACGGATGGACTAGACTGGAGGCAGAGTTGTCATCCTGCATGGCTAAGGGAGGGCAGATACCTTCATACTTCACTTCTTATCAGACACTGGCTCAGTTTAGTAGTAAAATTTGTAATTTGGCCTAACCCAGAAATATGCATTTAGTCAGAAAGGACACATGCTCAGGGGATTCCTAAAATGGAGTTCGAATGAAATGAAACACTTTTAAAAATATATGCCATGACTGAACAATTTTGGGATCATAAAAGTAATTCTGCACTTCTAGATGCAAATCTGACCTATTAACAGCCTTTGAATGGTGGCAGCTAATTAAATTAACTGTTCTCCATGGATTTTTATCACCTTCAAGTGTTTGACAACAGCTCTGGATCCTAAAGTCTGAATCCGTTTTCCTCAGAAAACGTATTTCCTCTAAAGATCCTCACAGGTGTGTCAATTCATCACTAATCAACCCTTGCTTAGACACTTGCTTGAATGGTTTTCTAAGGGAAGTGAATTTTATAAAAAAATATTGTATAAGACATTTTCCTGGCTTTCAATTCATTAAAACTGTATTTGCCTAAAAAAAACCTAAGTGAAAAACCTAAGCAAGCTTACTATTTCCAGTTCCTTGTGAGCTTCAAGAGCAGTGATTTCACGTTCAGATTTTTCTTCCATTTTCTTCAGGATATTCTGTACAAAAAGCAGGGAAAATGTTATTAATTTGTTTTATATAAACTGTGTACCTTGTTCTGATAATACAGTAGGATATTTTTAATAGGGATTTTAATTTAGTAGTACCGTCTACATCAACACTAAAAAGAGTATTTACAGATCTTCTATTCAGCCGAATATCCATAAATATATTTTATTGGCTTTTCATTTTCCATTTGAATGTTGTCATCTCCTTTGCAGGTGGCACCCACATAAGAATGAAAAGAAGAATATAAATTTATTGTACCTGTACCAGCAGCTTCAGCCTAGTGATTCTTTGAAAAGGCAAAATCAAGAAAGATGAGAAAGGCAGGCCTTTGCATTTTGGATCCAGTTCCAATTGTAAAATCACCTCTCGGAAAGCTGGCTTGTCTTGGCTGCCGAAACAGACAGATTGAGAGAGGTATTTGTTATTTCATTTTGTTTTAAACCTGTAGGAGTAACTGATCTGCTTTATCTTATTCTTTTAATCGATGACACTACTTTTCTCAATGCTTCTGGCCTTTGGCTTGGGTCTTGTTTTGAAAATTGTGGTGCAAAATATTAGCACTCTGAATGTTGGTTTATGGTTGAGTCTATTTATAGTATTGGGGAATGGAAAAATAGACTTTTAATGTGCAAGCAAGAGTAATGGCTTCCCTTGTGTAACATATACAGACTTAGCTGCCTATGCTGTGCGTGGGGGTGTATGTGAATGGAGAGTGTGTCCAAGAAGTTGAGTCAGAGACTTAATTATACATTTTTACACAGTCAGATTATTCTGGTATGGTGAAGTGCATATTGTCATAGAAGACAGCTTTCTATAAGGTGCTCTGACCAAGGGAAATCTTGCTGGAAATCTTGTGATGAAGAATTTACTTGATCCAGATGGGAAACTCACACTGACAGGCAGAGTCTGTCAGTGATATGGCTACCGTCATTCAGTAGTTCAGAAAAGCAGCTCACAATTTTTGTTTATCTTGCAAGGAAGCTCATGTTATTGGATTCCTCACAGCTAAGAAAAGGCAGCATTATAAGGGAATTTTGTATTCATAATGAACTACAATAGAGGGAAGCCTCTGGAATATGAAAATTAAATCTAAATTATTGATTTAAGGCCGAAGAGCAAAACAGCCCTTTCCAGTTAGGGCTGCACTTGGCCTTTAAATGGTATGCCACAGGCCAGAATCCAAAAAATAGCAAGTAGACCAGGAGAAAATTTAATTTAATTTATATTTAAATGTAAGTAAAACTAAGCACAGATAAGCATTTATTCCTCAATTGTGTATTTACTAATTTCCTTCTCATTGACATTTAAAATTACAGTTTGATAACAATTTAGTCATCTTTGAAAGCTGCATCTCAGGCTATCAAGGGATTTTTGATTGAGCACTTCCAGTTTATAGGTTCAAACAGGCTGAGCCATCATCATGGGAAGACAGCTGAGGCAAACCCTAAACTCTGGCTCAAGTGAATTCTGGGCCTGGTGAGATCCAGATGAGCCACCAAATGTTTTTTTTCTGAAAGAAGAGAAGGAATGGATAGGAGAACCACAGGCCAATTTGGCTCTGGAATTGGAACAGGAATATAATTATGCAATATATATATACAACAGGAGGCACATTAAATTGAACATCCACTATAGCTTTTCTTTGAAAGTTTTCCCACTGACTTTATATCCCTGTTTTGTTGCTTAATTCTTGGTTGTGAAGCAACTTCAAATGGAGTCATAGTAAAAAAAAATCAGAATGCACTACTTCTCATCTAATTACAATTGATCTTTTTAATGATTTGCACTGTCATTCAATGTTTTGATTAGAAGTTGATGCAAGAAGAGATAAAGTTCCAACACCATGCTTACCACACTTATCTACCTTTAGTCCACTTTCTTGCCAGTGGCACTCATTCCTGAATTTATCTTTCCTATGCAAAAACTGTTCTCAAAGCAGTAATTTCCATCCTGTAATATCACAGATCTCTAAGGAATACTGTTCCCTGCTATTAAATACTTGTTAAGGAGCAATTTAACCTTGAATCACATGAATAAATTTTAGAATGGCAGTAACAGACATTTGCTTGTATAGATTGTCCTCAACTTAAGACCATTCATTCAATGACCATTCAAAATTACGATGGTGCTGAATGAAAGGACTTAACAACCCCTGTCTGAAGTTGCAGCTGCTACAGCACCACACAGATATCTGAACAAAATTCAGGCACTTGGCAATTCACCTTCCCTAATGATCAACCTGCAAGGACCCCTTGCCTATCTCTCTCCATCCCACTCTAGTGGGTCCCCGTAGACCTTGGGCTGCAGAGATGGCGTTGAAGGAGGAGAGCAAGCTGTTCTGCCCCTCTGCCTCCCTAGGCCATGAGGCACTGTCCTGGATGCAGGCACAATTTTGGAGTGGCCACAATTTATTAACCCTCCTCTGGACCTCAATTTGACATAATTTCTGAAGTACAAAACCATCTTTACTAAATAATTTGGTTCAGAGGACTTCAGCATGAATCACCATGAATAGTTCAATTTTTAACTGTAAATGTTAACTGTATATATGATTCTGCCTATCTTTTCTTAAATGACTTTGGTAAAAAAGTTCCTGACCTTACCAGGATACATCTTGGTTCAAGGAGAGCAAGGTGCTGTAATTATTAGGGAACCTACAAGCTGTATTTTTATTGTTATTTTTATGTGCGTGCTCACAATTGTTAATTACTTCTTAATGTAATGAAGGATTTTTTTTCTAAAAAACTAGAGTTATCTGCAACATTTATGGTCTGTTTCAATGTTCTGAACCAATGTTCATTAACCTAGTAAAATCAGATGTGTTATCAATCACAAAAAGGCTCACAACAAAAAGGATCTCATAGTTTCATGGGCTCACCGCTTAAAAGAGATTCTATCCTTCCATCAATAGGTATGAAGAAAAGGTATCCTGCCAAGATTAAAGGAGGGCAAGAAGATGCACTTCCCCCTGCCCGCCTTTAATTATCTGTTATAAAAATTGTGCCATGCAGACTGAGGGACAGAACAATGCCCAAAGGTAATATCCTTTCTGACCAGGTACATATTTTTTTTGTCTTTTATTCTGGTATGAAATGAATCACGTTTAGCACTTAATTATTTGTTTGTAATTGCAGAGACAATTACATCGGCAGAACTGATAGGTGTTTGGCTTTCAGAATAAAGGAACAGCAAATCATGGCCATAAAATGCCTTCTTCGGCCATTGCAAGGCACTTACTATCTACGGGTCACCAGGTGGATCAAAATTCTGCATTTAAAATTCTACTGTGCCATCGGAACTCTCGTTTCTTGTTTCCTGTGTTTTGCTGAGGCAGTTGCCATTAACCGTTTGAAGCCCCCCTTGTGTGTGCAGAAATGGCTTTATGTCAATCTATGCCTCCTGTGGGCATAAGGCTTGCCACTAGTTGCTTTCCTGCATACGTTATAGGCTTAATTAATGCTCTTGCTAGATCTTATATTTGAGGCTGATTTTAACCGTGTTATTATAATGTAGGTACTGATGAGTCAATACAAAATGCTTACATCTACCTCTGTTCATCTTTTGGCTGTATTGTTGAACTTAATTATACATTGAACACAGACATGAGTTCCTAAAACCTTAGGAAAATAAATTCCCCCTGTGAGCTAACTATTAAATCCTGAAGGTTATCCAGTTGCTGTGCTGGAGTTAAATTGTTTCATTAGCAAAGCCATGCTTGAGAAATTACACTCACAGAATTTGCTTGTAAGCTCTTTCTTGGTAGGTCTGGTTGGACACATAAGTGACATATACTGAGAAGTAGCTAACAGTATGCTGATGGACAATGTCGCAGACATCGGAGATTACAATGTTCTCTTCTACTCGCTTCTCAAGATCTAAGAGAAATCTAAATGAGAAATCAAGAATTAATCATTCAAATAAAAAAGCATACAGTCAACAAAGAGGGAAAGCAAAGATTGCGACAGAATCTTCAGTTTGTGTTTTGACTCTAAAATATTTTCATTTTTATTTGCATTGCTGAAGATTTCTCTTTGTTTTATACATTTGAGCCATGTATTATATTTCATTATTTAAAAAAAATTATACAGTATAAACTAAAACATGGCTATCTAGTCATTTTCACTTTATCTGATAAATAAGTTTAAGTAACTTATTACAAAACATGAGCAAAATATACTGATGGTACACTTTTCAAGTTGAGACAAACTAATCCCTAGACAGATTGTGGAAAAATAATGTGACAAGAATTTAGTAAAAAATTCTTGTTTTTGTCTTTGTAATTAATGACCAATTCTTGATGCTGTTCTCTGTAAACTAAAGATTTTTGCCCTCATTTCATGGGTAGGGAGAATAGCATGCATACATGACCACATACCCATGGTTAGACCTCTGATTCCCAGAAGGAAGAGTAGCATAATGAAGAGTATATAATCCTATGATATATATACAGTATATAGGTGCAGGAATGTACATTATGACTGATATTCACATAATGACTGCAATAAAAATCTGGTAAATGACTGCAGTAAAAATCATAGAGAGAAAGCCAGAATATTTATAGCTTTTTCTAGTTCAAATTAATTCTGAAACACTGCTACTCTGAAATTATTTATGTCTTATGAATCTAACCCTTGACAAATGAGAGACCTATCCAACCCAACATTGTTTTCCCATAATGTTCAATTAAAAAGACACACTGTCTTTAATTCTAGAGATAATATATGGGATAAACAGGACTGTTCTTAAACACATTGCGCCCTCTGACAGTGCCTGCAGGAGTAGTTCAAAAAGGAACAGGACTGTGGAAATAAGCAGTGAGGTTCTAACCATCATTGTGACATCCATAATTTCTGCAACCTATTAAGTCCACACTTCCCTACAGCAGCAAGTAAGTGAACTCATCTGATGCAGTTTTTTGATGTGGCTGCTTCTGACTGAAAAAATATAAGATTTAACAATTTTACCATTTCCGAGAAGCAATTTTGAACAATACTGTAAATTTTACTAATGTTATTAATCACTATCTGTCCCTTTCAGAGAAGATGAGAACGTTTCTACCAATAACAATCATTTAAGGATTTACCGTTCACTGACTGCCATGACATCCAGAACATTGGAGAAGAGTATGTGAGCCTCTGAAGGATGCAAAATCTTTTTCAGTCGATCATTTTCCATGAAATGACATATCAATAAATTCAAACTTTTGTAGTATGAGGCTTCTGAAGTGACCAGTTCAAACATAGCCTGTAGGAGAATTCCAAAACTGTATTATGAAGTCATGGTTCTGAAACCCTCCATTATTTTAAGTTAGCTTAGTTTTATCAGAGGGATAGGGTGGAATTAAACAAATCTCTGAATATACAGTATATTTCATTCACTACCATGTCAGCTGCTTCAGAATATAAAGCAATGAAAAATACATATATAAAAACCCATGTAAATAATGGCTGAAGAAATGAGAGCTTGCTAGGATGGTTTATGCACACTGGAATAAATATGTAGATTCTGAAGACTGCTATTCTGGTCCAGTGATTGGCATCTACACTTTCAGCCAGTCCCAAAGACTTCTATAGATGTTCATCTATGCAGATGAAACAGAACATCTTGTTGGGAGCTTTTAAGCAGTTGAATCAAAGTTTGAGCTCTAAAAGAGCAATGTACTTTTTCTTATGGGTTACAACGTGAAAATATTTTCTAAATCTGATATTTTAGTCTTAGATGCAAACTTTCCATTGTTTAGTGTTTTTCATCACACTTTAAATAGAAAAAAAATGTCACTGTGAATTGATAAGAATTTTAATAAGGGTTTTAATTGGAAGGGAAAGGGGAATGATAACAGTGTTGTAACAGTGAAAAAAACACAGCTTATGAAAAGAAGCTGTATGAAATAGACTGAAGATAAACATTCCATTTCAGCATTATTGCCAGCTTTTAATTATCATGGATTCACATAAAGCAGATAGTTCCTTAATTGCCTAGTATGGGAATACTGTTTCATAACAAAACAGACAAAATGAAGTAGCAAAACATCTGAGAGATAAAGCAAAGAAGATTGCTCATAATTGGGGAAGTTTCCCCAAGCTACCCTTTTC
>JANHJO010001189.1:195706-208402 GCA_032468235.1 Pseudoxyrhopus heterurus | reverse complement strand
CTTTCTAAGGAAACCGAAAGTGTGTCAGATGGGAGCCCTGAACGCTCGGTATTGATCTTGTTGTAATGAATGATTAAGCGGAGGTTTAGTGTAGCCTGGAAAGGTCCTCACTCGCTTAGGAATGGGGAGAATGAGGGAAGACAGAGGGAGGAGAGGAGGGACCTGCTTGGTGCACAGAGCTGCCAAGAAACTCTCCCCCCACCCTTGGAGAAGACCAGTCTTGTGCTGACCCTTTGCCCTTCTCTCCCCAGACAAGATGAAAGCCCTTTCGCTTATTCTTCTCTACCTGGGTTCAGTGTTGTTCTTCGGAGTAGATGCAACCAAGTTGGATATTGCATCAAACTTCAAAAGGAAGTAAGTAGGCACCAACAGCACTTAGACTTTCGGCTAAGACTGGTGACAGAGAAAGACAGTCTGCCTGTAGGATCTTCCCACTATCGCTGTTCTTTCAAAGTTTGGGGACAGAACGGGGTCTTTAGGTTTAGTGGAAGAAGGACTCCGGGTCCCCCTTGCCACCTCTTATTCCTCTGGTCAAAGGCAGACTGTCCTTTAACAAATCACTCCTTTCTCAATGGAAGGGCAACTTGCTAGTTCTACACCACCTACTCAACTCAGCATTTTATCGGGTTTTCCTCTTTTGCCTCATTATCCAGGTGGACCGCAAGGTTGCTGAGCCGAGCCAGGCGGGACCTGCCAGCTCAGGTGGCTGCTGAAAGCTTCCATTGGAACCTGCCAAAGCAAGTGGCTGATCCATGGGTGCATTCGTTCATCCGCACCCGGGATGTGAAAGACATCCTGCAGCAGCCCAGGTAATTAAGTCTTCTCCCCTGAATATTACTGTTGTGACTCTCAGAGCATTTGCCGGCAAAGGAGGGGGGATGGGAGGATGGGAGGTTTGAGCAAGAAAGGAGAGAGCAACAAAGGAGTTGGACTTGGTTCCAACAAAGGAGGCATGCACACTCTTAGAGATGCCTCCCCACGATGGTTGAAGGTGGGCTCCTCTGGCACATTGAATTAAGAAGATGGATGTCAGGTCTGCAGGTGCCAAAAGTAGGTCAAGGTGCCTAAAACTGAGAGGGGTTCGTTCCCCAAAGGCTCAAAACTGGAATCTTTAGGAAGAACTCTTCTCGGTTTGCTGCAGCTCTGCTCTGTACCTTGGTTTCTTCCCTGGGTCTTACCGGGTTGTGGTTTCTCTGTCATCCTTCATTCACAACCTCTTGTATCACTTTCCTTTTTCTCTGCCTCAGCCTGGAGACCAGACGCATCCGTGCGAAGAGAGAATCGATTTGCAAGTTGTCAATATGCGCCACTCAGGAATTAGTCAATCGGCTCAACCAATTGACTGACAGTTCCAAGGACATCTCTGCTCCTCCCAAGAAGCTCTCCATATCAGGCTATGGGCGCAGGCGGCGCTCTTTTGCTTTCTTGGTCCAAGGGTAGGAGTTCACAGCCAGTTTGGCTGTGAGTTGGAGTCCACTGCGATGCAAATCTACAGTATGTGCTCCCAAACTTGGAGAGGATAAAACAGTTGCTGCAGCCCCCTGATGGTGAAAAGGGGAGACGAGCAAATGCCCTTCAAGGACTCAGGCTTTAGGCTACGGCAGGAACAGGTGACCAAACTTTGCACCCCTCCCTAAGTATCTTCTGGAATAAAGACTGGATGGAAGCTACAGAAGCACTCTTTCGTCAAGTTAGGTGGTGATGGTGCTGCTGGTGGCTGGCTCTGCTTCGGGGTGACTGCCCTCCCTTTCTTCCCCACATGGCATGGAATTGGCAGGTCCTTCTCTCAGGAGGGGCGTCTTGATACTTGAATGATCTGGCCTGGCAAAGTGCAATGGACTATAATGTGTGTGAGGTGATTTCTGCCTGTGATCGAGTAAGGAATGAGTGAGCGAGTGATTGCCGATGAGAGAAATCAATCCTATTTAAACAAGTGGTGTTCTGTTCTTGTATTCTTTTTAATGACAGAGATATTTTTATATTATATGTATAGACATAGATTATATTGCTTATGGGCATTATTTTTTTAATTCCCAAAATTTCGTTTCCAACTTTCATTGGTGGGATCACCCCTTGTAAAACAATTTTAGGGGAGGAACGGTGTTTTTTAGAATCGGCAGGATGTGCTCTTTAGGTTAAATTTCATAATGAAGAACTCTTTAAAATATTTCACGTCCACAATGTTAACCTAAGCATTTTTTCTCTAAAATAAACCCTCTTGAGATTTGGTGGAGGTGGCTTTCCTGTAAGGATCTGTAGGACTACAGCCTTTTGTTGTAACATGTAGTTTTATGATTCAGTTATACTTTCTGTATGAAAAGTGCATTTTGTAAGCATCGAGGAGACCGATGGAAAACAAGCTACTTGTCAGGAGTGCATTGAAATGTGCACCCTGTAGTTTTCACTGTATTTATATTAGTCTGTTTGCCCCATTTGATGAAGTTATATTGCCAATCTCTCCTAGACCAATATGTGAAAGAAATAATAAATCTTATTGCACAAAAATAATTCTCTGTTGATGTTTTAAGACAAGATGGGAAAGCACAATGTTTCACGTTTAGCTTCTAGAATTACATGGGTTCCAAACTCCTCAGTTGCCGTAGTTTGTCATTGGCCAAGAAACCAGCGTTGAGGCCAAAAGCCCCATAAATTTCAAGGTCCCGTCTCCTCACACGTTTCTAAGTGAAACTAAAACATGCCAGAATTTGGTCTGTTCGTTTATTTATTTTATTGGATTTCTGTTACTATTTTTGGCTGTAATTAATCATAGAAGCAACTGTCCTGTTCACATTGCACAACAAAATTCAGAGATTTATGTAGGGGAAAAACATATTCTTAGAAAAAGAAAAATGGCCAAAATAGCTTCCAAGGTTATTCATGTTAAAGGATTTCCTGGGCCACAGTTCAGGTTTAATCCAGAAGATTGTTGTGGGCAGGAACACATTATAGCCAGTGACCAAAACACACATTGCATCAGTTTCTAGTCACAATGTCATTTAATGTAACAACAGCACCAGCTAGTGGTATGATTTATCATTATTCCGGTACTGCTATTTGGTTTCTCAAGAATATCCCCAAGTCAGTATGGCATATTTTTATTCCTAAGTAATGTTTTGGAATGCTGTACATGGATTATTAAGAAACTTGAAAATAAAGTATTCTTGTAGATCCTAGAATAATGTTTTTAAATATTAAGCTTAGGTTGGCTGGGAAATTCTCAAGGGTGTACATTAACATCAATTGCAATACTGATTTAAAACTAGTAAAATAATATTCCCTGAAGACATTAGCTAATAATACTAGGCAATAATAGTAATAACCAAAAGAAAATAAAAAGTTTATCAAAGCCCTGCTCTTGTGAAATGCTTAATTTAGTAGTAAGACACTAGTCTAGTCAAATTATCATATTGATAGTACCACCAGATTAGATTAACTGAGTTAGAAGTTGCATTTGGAATATGGTCTTCCTGCCCTCTTTCATAAATCCCTGGGATGTTGTCAGGAAACTCTTGGTAAGGTTTCATTTCCAGTCCTTTTCCTGTTGCCTGAGCAGATACCCAATTCTCTGTGGCTTGGCCGTTAACAACTAAGCAACATTTGAGAGCATGTGCTTGCTGCTGGTCTTGGCAGTGAGATCTCTAATGGAGAGGATGGCTTTCTCATCCTTTCCTCAGCTGCTCCCATGTTGCATGACCCGATGGGCAAAGTGGGGCATTTGACAGGGCTCTGGCATTTTGGTGACCTGTATGAAACAGAGTTGGCTTAACCTTGTGCACAACTGAGTCAGCTTCCCACAGCCTTTTAAGTGCTGTGGAATAGCACCCGTGTACATGAATGTTTTTAACTCAACGATCCTTATAGATAAGAATTTTAGATGCCAAAACCTAAAAAATGGGATTCAGCTTATCCACAGATGGGCTTCTCTGCCAGTACATATAGTAATACCTTTTAAAAGTACCTGTATTTTCCATGTATGCACATGGATAAAGACATCCATAAATAATCGTGCCTCAAATTTTCAATCAAAATAGCATGAAAAATGGTCCGCTTACCTATGGGTGGCACATTTTTATGGTTGAAAATTTCCAGGTCAGACAGTATACAGTTCATGGAAACATGATTTTTGCTTTATAACCAGCTGCCATAAAGTATTTTTCTATTAAGTTTGGAATTGTTCATTCTTCATGGTCTCAGAGCTCTTCTCCATAAGTCCCTGAACATCATCCTACACTGTGCTGGCTAGGGATATTGGAAATCAAGTTTCATAATACATAGACTATTCAATATACATAATAAATAATCTTTCCAGTTTTTAAAATACACATAATCTTTCCAGTCTTTAAAATATACCTGAGAGGACTTCCTGAAGGGATCTTGTTTATCAGGGATACAGTTATTAAGTGTGCAGGAGAGAGACTTTCTTGTTTCATTTCCAGATTATGCCATGTAAGGAATTGACAATTCTTGACAATTATATTTGGCTCCAACTTGGCTTTTAAATATGCATCTACATGTATTACAATCAAAATCAAGTGAGGTACTAATATCACTCTATAAAGCCTTAGAAAGGCCACACCTAGAATACTGCATCCAGTTTTGGTCACCACACTATAAAAAAGGTGTTGAGACTCTAGAAAAAGTGCAGAGAAGAAAAACCAAGATGATTAGGGGACTGGAGGCTAAAACATACGATGAACAAGTTGCAGGAACTGGGCATGGCTACTCTATTGAAGAGAAGAACCAGGGGAGACATGATAACAGTGCTCCAATATTTGAGGGGCTGCCACAGAAAGGAAGGGATCAAGCTATTTTCCAAGACACCTGAAGGAATAATGGATGGAAACTGAACAAGTAGAGATTCAACCTGGAAATGAGAAATTTTCTCACAGTGAGAACAATCAACCAATGGAACAGCTTGCCTTCATAAGTTGTGGAAGCTTCATCACTGGAAGCTGTCAAGAAGAGATTGGACTGTCATTTGTCAGAAAGGGTGTAGGGTCTCCTGCTTGGGTGGGGGGTTGGACTAGATGACCTAAAAGGTCCCTTCCAAGTCTGTTAATTTGTAATCTGTAATGCATCTCTCAATTTCAGGCTCAAACCCAAAGACGAGACAGTGAGATCCAAGCAAGTCCAATCCTTTATTAGTTTGCACCTAATAGATAGAATCTTGCCAGACTAAAGCTCTAACTTTCTAAGCTACTAGCTATATCCTCAAAGATTCTAAGGTGTGGTTACCATGATCCTTTTCCCCCTCCTCTATCCAGCTTGAGGTTACAAAGTCTCTTGAATGGGGCCTCTTTCTAGGAAAGCTCTGAGTTGGCAAAATCCTCCCCCTCTGCTGCTGCAGGTGTACATTCCATCACACTCATTAGGCTTTTAATGGTTATTATGTTTTGTGTTACTTTTAATTTATTTTTTCTAAAAAAAAAGCAGTTGTTTCTGAATTTCAATTATAGTTACTCACCTAGACAATTCATTTCAGTATTACGGTGGAATATGGCTGGAACAAACAAACAAATAAAATCTAGTGATTTTATTTTTCGGAAAGCCAATACAGAAGGTCAATTCAGAAGAATAATGGACAGCAAGTAAGGCAAAATAGGCTTCTACATTCATCTGCTAGGAGTTAGCTGTGATTTAGGTTACCACTTTTTTCTTGGAATATACAAGCAAATGAGTTCTCATCTCATTTTAAGGTGCCTACAATAATAATGTTACAACTTTTGTGATATGGGATGTACTTATTCAAATATAACTGCTCACCAAACTCTCATTTGTCAGTTGTATTTATTGGCCAACTTTGCATGCTTACCAGAAGTATTTATTATATTCTCAGCAAGAGCTGTACTTTGAAGCCTGGAAACACAATGATTGGAAAAGGGTGCTTTCCAGTTGCAATGCATTTAACTGTCAAACAATACAGTCCTAGAGCTCTATGTATTTAATGAAGAGATGAGTATTTTAATATATTGTTTATAGCTGTGTGAGGCTGTAATAGCAGCATGTTGCAGGGTTTGTAAATACGGTATGTATGAGGAATCCCGATTTTTCATTCTTTAGGGATTATCAGCTGAAATGTACTTCAAAGCAAGGTTAAAGTGTGCTTGTTTGCATACCAGCCGCATGTAAAGGTTTTGCAAGCATTAGTTAGCATTTCCTAACATGCTTAAAGCATTTTGCCTTTTTTGGCTATATAGGACTATTTTGTCTCATAAAAAGAAGAATGATTAGCAGCAAAAAATTTTTTTAAAAGATATTAGAAAGTAATCAGGAGTGACAAGGCCTTGGTTTCAACAATCAAATACTCTAAATGTGCTATGGAAGGCAATAAGAGATATTCCAGGAAAATAATATTAAGTGGGATTATGGTTTTTTTTTTCTATTCAGGTTTTGCTGATTCTACACTATTTTTAGTTCTTTTCTTAGGTTGCTTCTAAATATTGCTATATTTCTGCAAATCTTGGAGTTCACGAGGACTTGATTTCTCCCTCTTGAGCCAGAGTAAGCCTGGATAGAATAGGCATCATAAAGTGACTGGAGGAAATTAAAGAAGCAATGGGGGGGGGGGTACAATAAAAGGCGACTTCTGCAATCACACAACCAAAAAGCAATGTCACTGTTTGGAAGTGTCTATTTACTTAAAAGTGGACAACTGCTTCGGATAATGACATTCCAGCTCTCTGTTTTTTCTTTTATTTACTCTTCTCATCTGTTTGCCAAATTCCTTTGATTTGAAACGATTTACGTCTTTGCCCTTGTGATTTCATTGCCAAGAATGTCAAAACTCAGAACGCTTAAATTTCTGGCCTAGCTGAATACAGCTGAAAGCAGAAAAACTATAGCTGTTGATGGTACTCTTCATTCTGGAGTTAGGGATGGAACTGGGGCAGACTTCAATAAAAAGAAGAGGCAAGAGCACCATCTACTGAAATGAAGGTGATCAGCAGAAAGGCAGCAGATTATGTTTCTCATTTCAATACAGTTATGACGTAAACCTAGGATGCATTTTCCCTCCCATGTGTTAGAAAGCAACCAGAAATTATATGCAGACGTATCTCAGCATCTTCTTTCCATGGATCAGCTGATGTTTGATGAATACCAGAAGAATGGGCCATTTTAAAAAACATCCTGGAAGATACAAGGATGATTTTGTATTTTGTCAATCCAAAGGAAATTTGCATTTGAACAGGTAATGGGTCCAGTGATGAAAGAATATGGCATATTTTCCTACTTTTAATATCTCAACTTCCTAACATTTTTCACTGCAGAAGCTCACTAGGAAATTTGGAACTAGTTGGTCTCTCTCAAGCAAACCTCACGGAGTTGTTTGTTGTGGACAAAA
This sequence comes from Pseudoxyrhopus heterurus, assembly GCA_032468235.1. Taxonomy (NCBI): domain Eukaryota; kingdom Metazoa; phylum Chordata; class Lepidosauria; order Squamata; genus Pseudoxyrhopus; species Pseudoxyrhopus heterurus. The sequence goes on along the minus strand of JANHJO010001189.1, from coordinate 201,060 downwards.
ACAAGAGGAGGGAGTGTAATGCCTGCCATCTTGAGATTCAAAATTAAAGGCAGGATGTAAATCTAATAAGCAAAATAAGGGGCAGAGTTTGTTTTCAAAGAGACTACTACCATTGCTTCTATGAATCCTGGAGTAATCTTCAGGATAGAGAGAAAATCCTGTTACTTCTTTATTCATGGTCCATGGCTATAACTAAACTTGCCCTTAGTAATTCTCCTTCATCTTCTGTCCAAATTGGTAATAAAAAAAAAAAAACCTCCTTTACCCCTCTCTCAACTATGTTCTCAATTGGGGCTATTCCACGTAAAACAGGGATTTTCAGCTGTGTTCCTTGGCACTTAGGGTTCTGCAAGAGTTTCATAGGATTACATAAGAGGTGAAGGGCAAAAAAGTGAAGGCTCCTTCAAATCCAACCAATCACTTTCTTTACCACTAGAGCTTCATCTCTTGATCAGGGGTTCCAAGATTTTTTGTTTAATAAGTTTCCTTAAAAAAAAAAAAAGTTTGAAAACCCCTCTTGTAGAACCCTTGTCAAGAACCAAGCCAGTCACTTACATTAGATAGTCTGAATGCAAATACTGTATTTATTTATTTTTGTTTCCTGAAGACTAAGGAGATGGAGGCCAGCTGAAAGGAGGAACAGCCAATTCTGTCTCATTATCAGTAACTTCAGTTACTTTTCCCAATGCACCCTTTAGGAGAAACCTTTCATATTGCTTAAGCAGTTAAGGGAAAGGGTGTGCTTCAATCAGTGTTTCTCAATCTTGGCAACTTTATGATGCATGGACTTCAACTTCAGAATTCCCTAGCTAGTTAGATGTGGGACTTGAAGTCCTTACATCTGGATTGTGACTGCCCAGTAGACTGATAATTATCAAAAGAAGCATGTTTTCATGATGTACGAACAAGAAAAGGGGCCTAGAGGCAAAACAATTGTTTCATTGCAAAAATTTAGCAAGGGGTTCTCTGCCTGGTTGCTGGGTGGACGTGGCCATGCTGGGCGTGGTCTAGTTGGCCTCCTGCACCACAGCGGGCGGGGGGGATTTTCGCCATCCCTGGGCTCCAGAGGCTTTCCTGGAGCCTCTGGGAGGGCGAAAACGCCTCCCCCGGGCTCTGGAGGCCCTCCAGAAGCTGGAAATGGGCCCGTTTCTGGACTTCTGAAACTTCCAGGAGGCCCATTTTTCACCCTCCCCGAGCCTCCATGCGGGCCCTGTAATTACCTGGGATCCAAAATGGGCTGTGTGTGGACTACTGGGAGAGTGGGGTGGGGCAGGAGGGGCCAGCCAGGAGTGGGATATGGGGGTTCTCCGAACTGGGCACTCTTAGCAAAAGGATCTCCCGAACCCCTGTGAACCCCCAGCAGCCCACCCCAATCATATTACAAAAATTAGAACTATTGTGTTAATACAGAACAACTGGAAGGGACCTTGGAGGTCTTCTAGTCCAACTCTCTACTCAAGCAGGAAACCCTATACTATTTCAGACAAATGGTTGTCCAATCTCTTCTGAAAAACCTGCGATATTGGAGCACTCACAACTTCTGGAGGCAAATCATTCCACTGATTAATTGTTCTGTCAGGAAATTTCTCCTTAGTTCTTGGTTGCTTGTCTCCTTGATTCGTTTCCATCCATTGCTTCTTGTCCTGCCTTCAGGCGCTTTGGAGAATAGACCCCCTCTTCTTTGGCCCCTTAGATATTGGAACATTGCTATCATGTCACTGTATCCAGATCTGGGCTGTAAAAGTAATGAATAACCCAACTCCATGATACCACCTAAGGATTGCCTAGATTTTTGCCTAGGTGCATACTGATAAAAGCAACTTTCAATCTATGACTGGCATTGATTTTATACACTTGAGGCCACTTTAATGGATTTATTAATTCTTTGTTTTCATCTGGAACAAGTAACAGGCAGAAGAGGCAGCAATCAACCTTAGCAAAACATATACATATCCATGCAAAAACATTCTAACCCTCCTTCGAATATTTACTTATGAGAAAATGACACTAAAAAGCTTTTGGATGTCCATGCTTCCCTGCAACTTCGGGCTTCCCAAGTGTCTGCCTTTCTGGGTATCTGATAAGCTAAAAGCTAAGTGGCAGTTTTGTCAGCAGTTCAAGGACAGCATGTGTCTCTGAGTGACAGATGACCTATGAAAATATTCAGTCACATGCTTCAAAACAAACTAGCAGCATCTGTTCATTAAATTCTTCAATTAAAGTCAGAATATCATTTTCAAAGGCCTGTTCTGAACCAGGCAGAACAAGGGATGCAAGCGTACAGCTAAAAATGAAAATGACTAGACTTTCTAGACCAAAGGTCTAAGACAAGTTAAAATTATAACAGAGACAAAAATGAAAAGAAAAACAAGAATTTCACAGAAAGGAAGTCATTCTTGCTCGCTGATCCATCTGAAAATATACTTTAAGGAAGGATTGCTTTCCAAACTGGTGTGTGATAGGCTGAAAGGGTTTGGCTTAACTAAAGAATCTGTTTTGGTAAAAACATTTTTCCTTTCTTTGTTTAGCTTTGTTTTTGCTAAAAGACATTGCTCAAAGGAATAGGGATGGAGCACATTAAGTTCTTGCAAGTTAATTTTATTATTCTTTAATAAAACTAAAGAATTGTTTATTTCCATCAGTTAATTTCTGAGCCTGAAATAACATGGGGAGTTTACAGACACACTTCCTGCTTCCGTGCTTCTTGGATTTACTTATTCACCAGAGCTGATGAATTTATCTAGAGATAGCAGCTTTTCCCATGAGTTGATTGTCACGGTGTTAAACTGAAAGATGAGAAGATGAGAGAAGAAAAAAAAACAAAGTAAAGTGATACTAGGGTGTGAATATACGTGCATGCTCAACAGCCATTTTTCATGCAGTAGCAATCTTCTAAGTACCTTGGAACCATTAGAGATCGTGGTTGGCATCACTGATTCTTGTGGGTCATCTACAAATGGAGATGTATTGAATCTTCTTGCTTGATCAATCCATGATAGTATATAGAGATCGTCTTCATTTTTTTTTCAAATAACCAAATAGTTATTATCAACTCCGTCCTGGATACTAATGTCCATTAACACTTGCTTTAATCACTTATTGCTAGGTCAAATTATCTAGCAATCACAGAATTTCCAACCTTCTTTCTATTTTCCTGCTGGTGATCTTCTGAGGCGGTTTTTCCCAACTTCAGCATCTCCAAATATGTGGCCTTCAACTCCTAGAATTCCCCACCAGCATGGCCGATGCTGAGAGTTCTGAGGGTTGTCCACACTTCTGGAAGTTGTCATGGTTGGTAAACATCGACTTCCCCCCCCCCCATGACAGAGAACCAAATGCCAAGTGGAACACAGGATATGATTTCCAGATCCATCAGACATTTTTTTTAACAAAAATGATTACCTTCTGCTGATTAGTCTATTTAGTAAGACATTTAAGAACCAGTGCTTTAAATAAGGGGAAAGGAATTTTTTTTTAAGTTTCGAGAGCCACATTTTCATTCACATGTACATCTGTACATATAAAGGTCTCTCACATATAGATCTTCCAATGTACATAACTGTAGATATACACTTTGTCCTATATAGATAATTTCCCCCTTTCCCCCACATATCCTTTTGTACAATATACTGTACACATATACACAGATATACTTTCCCTCTCCCCGTGCATAGTAAATCTTATAATATCACTTTGAGAAATGAGGGAAATATGAGCTTTACTCCTTCTTTCCTTAAAAATATAAGCCTAAAGCCAATGGATTTCAAGGCAGAGATGCTGGTTAATAACTGATTAGCTTCAAGGCCATGAAGTACAAGTCAAAGTGCTCATAGAAATGTAGGAAGGTAGTAAAAATGAGCAATGGATTTAAACTTCGTAAGTATAAGAGAGAAACTGCACCCTCACTATGATAGAGGGACAATAACTTGTTCAATGAAAATTCATTCAATAAAGATCCTTATCTAGCTGCCCTACGCCTGATGTCTGAGAGGCTTCAGAAGAGTCCAAACACAACAGCCATGTTAGGAAGATTCAGATGTAGTGCCAAGTCCTGATCCAGACAGCCTGACATTTCCAGCTATGCAACTTGTGGAGCTGTTTTGCTAAGACTGAAAGAGCTCAGTATACTTGCTGCCAGTAGCAGAAGGGTGAGTATAAAGGTTGTTCCCTCCTTCCATCAAAAGGAAGTTAGCATTCCTGCTGAAAATAAATGGGGAATGCACAAATATGGGACAGCTTCACTCAGAGAAAAGGCAAAAACCAAAGAGATCCAGAAGAGTTCATCTGTAGCACATCGGTCAACTTGAGTAATGGGATATCTGGAATCATATGTGGTCAATAGTAGGGTTGGCAACATGCATGTTTTGTGACTACAAGTGGCTCATAGGTCATGGATCGTGCATCCTTTCTTTACAGCTTTATTCAATAAAGCCATATGTGGAAGAATTGATATTTGTGATATTGTGAGCTTTAAAGCAGAGGTGAACCATCTGCGTGGTTCTATGGAATCTCCATTTTCTGATCCTGAAATATGACACCCCATTTTCCCACATTTTTATGAAGGGAAGAAAACTGTAGAATAAATTCTTAAATTCATCCATCAGAGTAAAGAAGAAGAAAAAAACCAAAAAGGTGCAAAAGCTAGTCTTGAAGCCCACTTTAAAGGAATCATTCTGCTTTGTAAGATATGCTTTCTGATGGTGAATACCCCATGTTTTCTTTCTTTTTCAGTCTGAAAGGATGTTTGCTTATTTCCTCTAAGAAGATGGCTGGGATTTCTACTGTTTGGAGGCTTTCCCCCTTCCGCTTGAATAGTCCCCTTAAATGAGACTGCAAAATGCCTTCCTTTTGTACAGGTATGGTTCCACAGAAATAAAAATCCTTCTCTTGAAGAGCTAGTTCTTTACTCTCTTCCCAGTCGGCTGGCTTCCTTCCCCTGAGTTTGGCTGTCAAAAGAGGCTATTTGTGGAAGGTGCCGAGGTCATGCCGAGTACACTCACTTTGTGGAGGGCAGAGTGGTATTGGTCAGGTTGTATTTATAAGTGCCGTAGGAAGGTTGATGTCATAGAAAGTTCACTGTTAACATATCAGAAAGCGTTTCTGATGCAGCACTACTATTGTAGAAAGTTAGCACCCACCCCTCTCCTAGAAGAATGAAATATTTTGAGAAATATTAAAAAGACAGAATATAATATTTCCCTAAAGGAGAAACATTATCTTGGAAAGCAGCCCCCACCTTTCTTAATAGCCCCAGCAGGACTGGGCCAGCCTATCTATAAGACAAAAGACCTTCAGCTCCAGGGTGATGGGATTAAGACATGGCCCTTCAGGACATAATAGGACCATTTAGCAGA
>JANHJO010001189.1:182620-195606 GCA_032468235.1 Pseudoxyrhopus heterurus | reverse complement strand
GCCATATTTTCTTAGAAGCTTCGAGGCTGCCACAGTTAGAGCCTGGGAATTTGGGAGGGGGGAATTCTTAGTGAGTATTGGTTTAGACAAAACAACATTCTTCTCCAGATTCAAGGCCACGCCATCCTGCACCTGGGATAGGAGTGGTTATAGGAATGTCTCCAGTTGGGATGACCGGTGATTGGACCATGTGATGGACTGATGGGTGCAGGGGATGGGGTTTGGATTTCAGCTACGCAGGGAAAACCCAGGAACTTCAGATTCAGGTTTTCCCAGATGTGCCAGCATGACTTCTCTAATAAATTCTGACTTGGATGGACTTTGTCTCTGAATGCTGAATGGACATGGGGAGTTTTATTGGAATGCTGAATTCATAGTTTGAGAGATGAATGACATCTAAAAGTTTTGTTGGCCATTACAAAAATGGCAATGGATAGTCATTTTTCTGGAACAGTATAATATCTCCTGCCATGATCAGTGAGGTTGGACTAGAAGACCTCCATGATTATCTCCAATCTTATTATTCTATGCTCTATGCTTTGAGCTTTAAACAAATGAAACTTGGTCAAATACACACCACGCGTGTAATCCAGTGGTCCCTAACCGTTTGCACACCAGGGACCAGTTGTCAGCATAGAAGCCATGTAGCCGTATTGTAGCCATATTCTTAGAAGCTTTGAGGCTGCCACAGTTAGAGCCTGAGAATTTGAGAGGGGGGAATTCTTAGTGAGTAGTAGATTAGACAGAACAACATTCTTCTCTTGTGTCAAGGTTATGCCATCCGGAACCTGGGATAGAAGGGATGGAAGGAAGGTCTCCAGTTGGGACGACTGGTGATTGGACCATGTGATGGAATGATGGGTGCAGGGGATGGGGTTTTGATTTTCAGTTACCAAGGGAAAACCCAGGATTTTCAGATTCGGGTTTTCCCAGATGTGCCAACTTGATTTTTCTAATAAATACCTTACTTGGATGGACTTTGTCTCTGAGTGCTGAATGGATATGGGGAGTTTCCTTGAAACGCTGACACCAGTTCCATGGAAAAAGGCTTTTCTGTGGGCCAGAGGGGTGTAGTTTCATGTGCTGCATCCCTCAGATAGTGCTGCTTGTTTGCACGGACCAATTGCTGCCATATCATGGACCAGTGCTGGTCCATGGTCCGGGGGTTGAGGACCCCTGATGTAATCCATCACAACTCTAGATTAGACTACAAAAGAATCTGTGATGACTATGAAAAAGAATAATTAGAGTTAGGAGCCGTGGTGGTGCAGTGGTTAGAATGCAGTATTGCAGGCTAATTCTGCAGACTGCAAGGGGTTCAATCCTCACTGGCTCAAGGTTGACTCAGCCTTCTATCCTTCTGAGGTCAGTAAAATGAGGACCAAGATTGTTGGGGGCAAGAGGCTGACTCTGTAAACTGCTTAGAGAGGGCGGTAGAGCACTTATATACTGGTATATAAGCCTAAGTGTTATTTGAGTGGTGCGGTGGCCTAGAGGTGGAGCTCTCGCCTCACAATCAGGAGGCTGTGAGTTCGATCCTAGGTAGAGGCAGATATTTCTCTCTCTGGGCACAATGAGAATGTAGCTGCTGAACAAAACTCTGCATTGGTGACAGGAAGGGCGTCCAGCCAGTCAACACTCAGCTCCATTCAGTTGCCCAGACTCCACCCCGCAAGGGATTATGGGGTCATTAAAAGAAGGTGATGATGTACCTTCCCAAGTATCTTCTCTACCTTCTTTAGACCCTTTCTGAGGTGCCGCTTAGCTGAGCCCTAATTCAGTCTGGGAAAGGTCAATGGTAAGCAGTTCAAACTTAAGGTATGGATAGATGAAGGGAAAATTAGAATTTCTTGTGGTCATGTCTACATACCTAAGGCATTTCTTATAATTATGATATTTGGGAGTGCTCAGACTTAAAAACCTTCCTTCCCAGACTACTCATTGTAGGAAACATATTTGTATATATTAACTTTCTGTGGGTTGGCCATGCTTTAGTCCTGTTATGCTACTGGCCTCTCTGCACTAGCTCTTAGATTTGGAACCTGATTCTAGTGCCTGCCCCATGGTGGGACTCCCTGTGCTTGATACTGCACTTAATTTTGGACTTTATTTCTTCTGTCCCAGTGGAGTTTCATGACAGTCCAGCCAGGACTGTCATGATGCCATTGGGCGGCTCTGCCTGTTCTTTCCATTCACTTGGCAAATCTCAGAGAACATAAGACTCCAAACAAAGCAGTCATTCACAGAAGCAGTCTGCCCGAATGCTTTTGACATTATGCCTTTGTTTCTTAGCTGTGGGCTATTTCTTCTCATTAATGCCCCAGTTACAAACCAAAAGACACATGCAGATAATGTACTTAATAATAGGTCACCACCATCTAATTGTGCTTGCTGAAAATCTACCCCAGATGATGAAGTACTTATTGCCTTTTAAAACTCTGCATTCTCCCTGATCTGCACCAACCTGCATTGTCTTATCCATGTGTTGTCTTTCTTACATTTATGATGACTGTCCATTCTGTATTCAGTTTTGACCATCTGACTTCACTCTTGGTATATGTACAATATCCACAAAGCAAAGCATATGATTACATGATGCAGCGTAGGCCTAAATTAGAAAAATTGCTGGTCACAGCCAACAGTGGCATTTTCTGACTCTTGGAGAACAGCCAGATAAGTTCTTTATTTACCCGGGCTGCTGACTGACAGACATTCTGCAGTGCTTAGAGTAAAATATGAAAGACAATATTATTCCAGAAAGATGTCTAAAAGGTTTTCATCACATTGCAAAAAAAAAAAAAAAAACTGAGGAAGGGGGAAACTCTAATGAATATTTTTCTTTCTGGGTCAAATTCCCAAAGATTGGATGTCATAATTAAACAATGGTTTATAAATATGTCTCTTCCAATGCATTTCCCATTTAGCATTACTTAACGTTGTCCATGGGGTCGTGATGGGTCGGACACGACTTCGCAACTAACAACAACAACATTGTTCTTGCACATGAGTATTTCCAAAAAAGCAATACAAATCACTAACACCAGCTCTAAATCAGTTGTGTTTATTATATTAGAACATTTTATAAGGATTTTATTCCCTAAATATTTTTAGAAGAGCTATTTGTTTCAGAAAATTATTAGTTTTAACTTTGAAGTAATTTCAACTTTCTGAGTACACAGATACTTGGAACTGGGTCATATGTCCTGGAGTGAAGGGGAAAAAAAGGTAATTATTTCATGAGTTGAAAGAACTCTGTTATATAAAGATTTTTAAAAACTTGGACTCTGTTCTTTGATGGTGGTTTGTATCTGAGATAAAAAAAAGCAATTATTAATTGTGATGGCAATTTCTTTTTCACTAATTGCATTTTTTGTACCGGTAGCTTTCTGGTTTTAATTTTTTTGTTCATAGCTCACAGTCTCAATATTGAGATAGGCAGCCATATAAATAGTTTAAATTAAAAAATACTGTTAATATAGGCTAACTACTTTTGATTCAAAAGTTTAGATGACTACTAGAATCTCATGTGTATTTCATTGCTGCCATCTAATAGCTATCCAGATTTGTACAGCTTGGATAAGGGTTCTGCTTCATTGATTGGTTGATTGATTATGTGCCTTCAAGTCATTTTCAACTTGTAGAGATCGCACAGATAGATTTTTCCCCATGATGATCTGTCCCTAACCTGGTTTTTCAGATTTCCAATAGTAAACCTATCACTACTGTAACTGAGTCTGTCCACCTTGCTGCTGGTCATCCTCTACTTCAAGGGTCTTCAAACTTGGCAAGTTTAAGACTTGTGGACTTCAACTCAGAATTCCTGAGCTAACATGACTGGAGAAGGAATTCTTGGAGTTGAAGTCCACAAGTTTGAAGACCCCTGCTATACTTCCTTCTCCTTGCACCTTTTCCAACATTATAACCTTTTCCAGAGGGTTAGATCTTCTCATAATGTGTCCAAGCAGGGTAATTTGAGCCTGGTCATTTGTGAGCCTAGTGAGAACTTGATGCTGCTCAATGATTGGGTTGATTTGCTCAATGATTCATGGGTTTGTTTTCTTGACAGTTCACAGTATTCTCAGAATTCTTCTCCAACACCAAAGTTGAAAAACATCAATACTCTTCCTATTCTCTTCTTCAAAGTCCAACTTTTGATTCCAGAGAGTGTCACATGGAATACCATAGCGTGCACAATTCTGATCTTTATAAGTATGGTTCTTTGGAGGTATAGAGCCATCACAGCCTTTGAATATCTTTTCCAAGACCTTCATCCTTCTCTACCAAGTACTAGTCTCCCGCATATTTCTTAAGTGCTTGTTTCTTTTAGTATTAATAAAAGGCAGAAATTGTCTACTTCAGTATCTTTATTATCAATCCTAAGGCTGGTTGTTCTAGCTGTTGTCATTGGTTTGGTCTTTTTTATATTTAATTTTAGTCTCATTTTTCACTGTGCTCCATGACTTTTATTACTAGAGCTTCCAGATCTATGCATTTTCAGCTATCAGGTTTACGTCATCAGCAAATGCTGATGATACAACCAATTTTCTTCCTCCAGTTTTAAAGTCATGCTCCTCTTCTTCCAACCTTAATATATATTCAGCATATTGATTGAATAAATAAGGGGAGAATATACAATCTTGTACTCCTTTGCCAAACTGGAGCCAGTCTATTTTTCCATGTTCTATCTGTACGGTAGGTTCTGCTTCATAGATAAAATGATATTTGACATGTGGATCATTTGTCTATGGCCATCATTCTATGCAATAAACAGTCTTCCCCTACTTAATGACTTCTACTTGTGTTGCACTATGAATAGTGGGAAATATAGTCCAAGAGATACAGAAGGAGTCCAACCTCGACAGGTTGCGTCTACTAGGCCTTTTCTTGGAACTGGTTTTCTGCATTAGGGTATCTGCATAGACAAAAAGTATAATGTTGCACTCATGTTTTTTGTTCTTTGTAGCATTTTTCCTAAAAGTGCAAGAAAAAGGGTCTGCTTTTTGGGGGGGATAAACCAAGTGTTTGTTCCTTGGTTTTTCTAGATAGGTGCTTTACCACTAGATCAAACTGGTACTATATTCACAAATGTGACAAATACATATATGCTTTTAAATGCTTGGCAATGTAAATAAAAAATCAGGTGATGCATAATAATTCATGGAAATGTCTTATTATTGTAGTCATCATATGGGAATACAGAATCAGATGGAATGGTAATCCTGCTTATGCAATAGATTATTGAGTGGAATTAAGCATCAAAAAAAGAGTGGTATTCCCCCCCTCCCACATCCAAGTCACATTGTGATGGCAGTCATCAGACACCATGAAAGCTCCACTCCTAACAACTACACTATACTGGTAGAGAAGGAACCCTTTGTTATGACTTAGAGAGTGAAAGTTAGACAGAAGTTAGACTCACCACTTCTTGCATATTGAATTGGAAATAGATGACAGAACAGAACTAGAATTTACATGAATTATTAGACTTAACGATTCTTTCCCTTTTTGTACCAATGAATCCTTGCCACCATCAATATTCCATCTCCCATTGCCATAATAGTAACAAGAGCTTGCCAATTGTGATCCAGATATAGTTGAAGCCATCTGAAGGTTCATTCACAACTTTCCTTATGAAGAAAATGACAGAATATTTTCTTCATGGTTTTTTATGTCTCAACATTTCTATTTTTAAAGACATAGTACTAACAATAAAAACTTTAAAAAAAGAAAGGCTATACATAACTGCTGTCAGACAGGAATGGAAACTTTGGTGAAAAGCATTATTTATGTCCTGACATTAGAGTCCTCACTTTTGTTATCTATCTGAAACACATTATAATTAAATTGCTATTTTTTGTCCCAATTTCAAGGGTGAACCAATATTATACAGACGAATGAAACCACAAACAGATAAATAAATCCCTATGGAAAATTTAATTTTCAGTGAAACTATAAATGTAAAAACTTTAATGAACAGTTGAAGGCTAGAACAAATGTAATAAAAATATTTTACTCATTTGAAGCAGTAAAGTCTGAAATGATTCATAGAAATATGAAATATTTTTCTTGGTTAAAAGGAGAGTAAGATTTTTGCTATGGGACTTTACTGATTGGATTCCAGAAGTCAGTTCCACTAACTGCAGTAGGATTTAGTCACAGATAAATACAGTTATGAGGTTTACATCTTTTTCCTTCATTACTGTGAAATACCCAATTCATTCCATTAAGGATGTTTACAATGTGTGTAATTCATAGATTTGAACATTAGATCATTATTTTCTACATTGTGCATTGGGGAAAAAATAATTCACCTATTGTCCTGAGCTGTTCAACTTAGAAATAAAACTTAACTGGGATTCTTTAGGGTTCTATTTTCATCCCCCATGTGCTTTTTTTTTTTAATAATCTACCTGTATTTAATGGCACACATTAAATACAGGGTGGAAGCTGATTTATCACCAATATGCAGCTTCTCCTTTTCATCTAATACAGGTTAAGATGTTGATGTTCTGAATCAGGGCTTGAGAAGAGTCACAGACAGATGAAAATTAATGAACTGAGACAGGATTGAGATACTGTTTGGGGGATGCTTGTCTGAGTTGTAGATATTCTAGAGATGTGTTGAGGAAGTAAGATTCTTAGTGGAAAGATAGTCAGGGCACGTATTTGCACCCATCATTTTCTAAAGGGTCAAGTGAGTGGCCGCAGTAGCTGGAATGCCTTTTTTTTTTTTACATTAGGTTGACATACTAGGACAAGATAAAGCCGCTTAGAATTGTCTCAGCAAAGAGCATCTCACTGTGGAGGAGACAGGATACTCTTCACACTTTGCATAGAGAAAGCAGTTTGCATTACTCTTGTCTCTTCCACTCTGTCAGTCAGAGATGGGTCTGTGAAGGTGATGGAAGCTTTTAAGAGGGGGCTGTGGAAGAGACTGTTGCTTCACAGCTTCCCTCAAGATCTCCCAGCAGGAGAGCCAGAAGATTTTTTTCCAGATCTTGCAATAGACAGAAAGGGGTTGAGGAGGGGGCTGCATAAAACAGCAAAGCAATGTGTCTGCTTCTCCGAAATTCTTCATGAAACAGCTTCAGAGGAATGTTTTGTTGAAAATTTACTTGAAGCAAAAAACCTCAAGGATTTGCCCAGCTGTATACTATTTTAGCTGCAATTCTAGTTGAAGAAAAATAGCCTTGCGAAACTCATTTATACACTGGCAACCTCTCTCTGAATAACTGCAAGGTGTCGTGTGCTATTTTTTAAAGAAAATATTCATATAAATATAATTTAACTTAGCACAGGGCAGCTAGCCTGCTAACCGAAGATATTTCCATACAGCACTGTTTCCATTCCCCTATTTCTTCAAAAAGGATTGAAGCTGGCTGTACAATGTGTTTGCCACATTACAATACAGGGAGAACACTATGATCCAATCCATGCTACATACAACTGATAGGAGAGTAATAAAATCCGGAAGTCCATGTCTTTTGAACTACATAGCTAATGGAATAACACATACATTCTCAAGCCTCTCTCCATAGAAAGGAGATAGATTGACCACCATCACTTAATACGTTTTCAGTATATGCAAGTCTTGTAAAGATTTAGTACATTTAATACATATCTGGTTGCCTTACAAAACATTTGAGCTGTTGGTATAAGGCAGGGATGTCAAACTCGCATCGTCATGTCATTGTCATGTGAGGTATAGCAACTTTCCCCCCTTTGCTAATCCGGGGATGGGTATGGCCAGTGTGTGAGGCATCTGGCCCATGGGTTGTGAGTTTGACACCCCTGGTATAAGGGGTAATCTGGTTGGCTCATAAAATGTTATTCTTTTTGAATATAATTCCTATTGAAAACTATGACGAAGGGATGATACTGAAGTTTTGCATTCAGTTTTGCTACTTTCTGTAGCAGCTACAATCATGGTTGTAAGATGTTGTGTGGATAAGCTATGTGTATGTATTTTTATGAAGCAGTGATGATTTTTGCTCTGAGGGTGGAGATAGGATGGGGTAGGAATTTAGTGCACATTGCTTAGATAAGCAAGGACAATCAAACCTGTGGCTTCTTCCTATGTGTGATTACAGGGATTGTGAAATTGATTAAAAGTATTAAAATCAAGTCTACTGATGAAACTGTGTATGAAATCTTTTAAGGAGCTTTGATGCTGATAGGTAAAATGACATGGGATTCCTGTAAATGGATAAACAATTCACCCCCAAGATCCATAGAGATCCAGCATTGCATATCACAAAATAGAAATTTTGCTATTTGTTCTGTGCCACAGCAGATTCAGAAGAAAATCTGCAATCAAAAAGGACAACATCTTAAGAATATAGCTCATACGGCACTAATGTCAAATTGATACAAATACTGCATGTGAAGTTGACCCGATTATATATTTTCTATAACTATAAAACAGACTGTGGGTGTGTATATTTGTGGGTATGTCCTGAATAGGCTCTTCCATGCCTTCATGAATCTGGCCCAAACTTGCCAAGCACATACCTTGCATTCCGGAGACAAACACTGGGGGGGGTCAGGAATGACATTGGGCCTTCTTTGACCCCCAAAAAGACTGATGAACTCCACACACCCCACCAACATTGTACTGCACATGTGTGAGGCAGCAACGGCCAATCCAGCCAATAGAGGCAAGGCATGCAAACTGGGCAAAAAACGCTGGGAATTGTAGGCTGCTCAAGGCATAAATACCCAGGCGAAGCTGGATTATCGGCTAGTTTGTTATATAATCTTATTGTGATCCTGCTTTGTAAGCTACACTTTTTGCTAGCATGATTTTGAACTAGTTTTCACCTTTAAAGTTCTAAGCCATCAGTGATGAAGCTCTTTTCATATTTACCAACCTAGATTACCTTGAATAAGCCTTCCACTCCCTTCCTTTTATTCTATGTGGTAGAGAATTATTTTGACTCAGTGGCCATACTATTAATTTTGTAACCTTCTTAGGTATAGTAGGGTTACTGATCTCATGATCTCATCAGACAGAATGGGATCACATTTGGGAACTGGAGTTTTGGGGAATGTTTTAAGGGATGAACTACTTGGTTCAATTTGCAGCACACACACACATACACAGAGAAAGTGAGACAACAGGGGGAAAAATCGTAAGTGCCTTATGTCTCTATGTCCCTGTAACATTTTAACGTATTTTGATCCCTCTCACTTTAGAAGACTGCAAACGACGTCCCTGTGGAGGAGAAATGCAGTCAGCAGCATGTTGATTGCTATCCCTGTTCCAGAAGACGTGTAATATGGAATGTGGAATGTTCCTCTTTCAAGAGATTATCCAACATATAATGAAAAATGACATATTATTTTAATCTTTCTCAAATTCAAATACTTTGGCTCATGTGCTGTCTACTTTTGAAGGGGTTCCAGCTTTCCAGTAGAAGTGGTGGATGTTGCATTATTTTTCTTTCTGAAAAAACCCAGCCCAATGCCAAAGATAGGTATCACATGATTGGACACTTATGAAATTGTTTAAAGATGGCCCCTGCCTAATTACTTGGCATGACTCAGATTTGACCGTATTATAATTGTACAATGAATGGAAAGAATAGTTATGTAATGTACCAAAACTAAAATATTCAAAAACTAGAGAAGCCTAACACATAGTGTAATAATGAAATCTCCTAGTTACTTTTTTATTTCATCTTTTTTTCCTCTCATAAAACGCTAAGCAATATGACAAAATACTTTATTAACTGAATGACTTGTCATTATTTGAAACCCATAATTCTTAAAATTATATCTACTTTAATACAATACTTTAAAAAAGAAATGTGTCAGAGCACATGCCTTTTTAAAATTGTATTAATTTTTTAAATTGTTCATAATTTTTTTATATTATTGTTTTATCAGTTTTTTTATTCTGCACTACCCAGAGTCACATTTTGTGAGATTGGAGGGTATAAAAATGTGATGAATAAACAAACAAACAAACAGGTTAAGAGCATTTTGGAATAGGAGTATCTTTTGTTGAATAATCTTTGAGGTATCAGCATCAAAAGTACAATGGTTTGGCAAATCACACAATCTATAAATGTTCATGAGATATCTTGAAAAGCTAATGTCAGGTAAATAGGAATGGAAGGTCATTGGTAAGCGGAATGTTATTGAGGAAACTGAAGGAAAAGAAGATAGATTTGTGAGTTCTAGTTAAGAAGATGCTGATCCAAAATACCTTAAGCTGGGTCAAAATGGAAGGCAAGGCAAGGCGAGGAAAAGGTAAAAGTGAGCATTGATTATTTATTCTTCAATTTACCATATACAACAGGAATAGGAAATATTTGGGACTTCAAAGGTTGGGTGGCATTCCCAAACAGCTCTCATTGTTAACTATGCTAACTGGAGTTAGATTAGTTGAAAAATAAGAATCTAACCTTTGGAAAGCCATAAGTGTTCCAACCTGTCTAGAAGTGCAGAGGAAGTCTTAATAAAGGAATGCAAGATTTGTTAGGAGAACTGGTAAGAGAAAATAAATAATAATTCAGTCCTGGGAAGAAAAGAGGAGTACAAAAAAAAAAGAAGCTCAAAAGAACCCCAGTAATAGGACATAAACCACTGAACATGTAACTACCCTAACATGGAGTGCCACAGGGCTTGGTTAGCATCTACATGAAATGCTGGAAAAGTGTCAAATACATCTTAAAGATGCACAGTTATATGTCATTAACCTGGGATGGGCAACTGAATGTTGGAGGCAGTAAAGAATCGGATGGGGGAAAATAACTTGAAAGTGAATCATAGGAAGTTTAAGTTACCATTTGTCAAATAATGTCAGTTTTAGTGTTGGCCTGTATGCTAATTCTCACTGAAGGAGCACAGTTATCACATGTGGTTTCTTTGGAATTCATGCTTCTGCTTGAGCAGCAGTTGGAATCTATGGCCAATTGCAATTTTTTCCAAACTGAAAAAGATCAGCCATCCCATTCCTTAACTATGGACATAGAAAAGCTACCAGTGTGGGTGCCAGCTTTAACCTGTGGCTAATAGGGCTTGTATGTCATCTATAAGATGATCAATCCTGAAAAGGAAGGATTTGCAGTCTGTAGACACAACCCTTGTGCCATTTCTCTACATGCAACTTCCTTTTTGGGATATGATCCAAGTACTTCTCAGTGGCTTCAGAACAGATTGTGAAGGTACTTCTTTACTACATCAAAACCTCTCCTGTGGCACGTGCTTGGGAATCCCTCACATAATTGCCTACAGAGTGACCTTCTTGGATTTCATTGACCTCATGGAAAATGCCCTTGTCAAAGATAAATTGCAAAGCCATTTGTGCCTAAAAAAAAATGGCCAGTTTTTTTTTAAAAGTATTGCAATCTCTTTTAGTGTTTCAAAAGTAAATGTGGCCGTCGGTCCATATATTTGCTATATCCAAAGCAACACAGTTGTGATCCATATAATAAGTACGTGTGAGACATCACAAACAATCTTTTAAATTCAGAGCTGTGAAGGGTGCATTCACACAATTTAGAGAAATAAAGAGCAGCTAGTTTGCCAGATTTCTAGCAACAAGTGCAGGCATTGGCAATGATTCCTGAAGAAACTTTGAAGAAACATTTCATTTGGATGAATACATATTTTCAATTCCCGGCCAATCTACAATCTGTAAAAGGATAGAAACAGAGCCAGAATAAATACAGTCCTTCACAACATTTCCACAACTCTCATCTGTCCAACAAGTTTGCAGTATCCTTGGCCCTTAAAAAAATACAGGCAATACATATAAATTATGTGAATAAACCTTTGGTGACCTTATTCTGATATGAAGATAAATTTTCTCTTTTAGTTTAGACATAGTCCATGAACTTATTTGATCTGACTTAATTTTTTATGATGACAAATTCATTGTGCCACAGAATCGTTTTACTAAAATAAGTTTATGTCAAGAATAAAACAATATGGATGAGACCATCTTGGAAGGTAATTCTCTCCACTCTGGGTGCATCATGAAAGTCTCAATATTGAAACATGTGATAATACAGAAACCTTTCAATACTCCTTTATTTCTAGGAATACCCATCCTATTGTTAGACAGCATGAAGAACCCAGCTAATCTGAAGTATTGTGGTAACACAAAAAATATTATTTATGTATTATTGTTGTTATTTATTCTCCTCAGAGGAACCAAGTGCCTGTATAGAAACAGATTTCTATATCTGTTCTTAAATTATTTAGATCTCTTCTTCCTTTGCAGACAGTCAGGAACATTCATGGAGGTATCAACTCCCACCCCCAGAAGTCAACCATGAGCATACAATCAGTGTTCCTTCCCTTTTATACATTTTAATTACATACTTATGGCCCTCCTCTTCATTTTTTTTTTGCCCTTCTCCTTGCCAACACATCTGAAGGTACCAAAAACAATGAGAGTGAACTACTGGGAATGAATGTCTACTGAGAGAACCTTTGTTACACTCTGACTAATGTTGAAGGAGAAATGGCTGACTAACTTCTACATTTCCACAAAACCTTCTTACGATCTCTACATTCCTGTATTGGACCAACAAAAAGTGTCCTGCATCAAAAAGAACTTATTACTGTTATGAAAGCCATAATAATCTACTCGCATGGATTACCTCTCTTGTTTGTTTTGTCCTAAACTGCTTTGATAGCTTGGGCATAAAGTTTCAAACTTTTGAATGATAATATGTATTATGTCACATATATATTATGTCTTGAAACAACCCTTTTTTGAAGATGAAGTTGAACAACCAGCTGTGGAGTTAGAATTCAAGAACAAGGAACTCACACAATTGAGTTTTGATCATTGAAGGCAGAAAACCTCTTTCCTCAAATGGCTTGAAGAGAAGGGGTGTCAAACTCATGACAACATGTCACCATGTGACATATCACAACTTTTTCCCTCTTCACTAGCAATAGCAATAGCAATAGCAATAGCACTGTATTTATATACCGCCTATCAGGGCTTGCAACCCTCTCTAAGTGGT
>JANHJO010001189.1:82300-92429 GCA_032468235.1 Pseudoxyrhopus heterurus | reverse complement strand
TTCATCTTCAGGATCTGGCCTTCTAAAGAGCAGTCAGGGTTGATCTCCTCTAGGACTGACCGGTTTGTTCGCCTTGCGGTCCAAGGGACTCGCAAGAGTCTTCTCCAGCACCAGAGTTCAAAACTGTATTATGATAACTGCAATTCCTCTCCTCATCTGTGCTGCTTTGTAATGAATTGAATCATGCCTAAGAAACTACCTAACTAGTAATCTTTTGCTTGTGTGAATAAAGATTTGCTACGGAGAAACCAGCTCCTGGGTCCTGGAAAAACTTCTCACACTTTAAAAACTTTCCCTCTCCAGGACACTGGCTATCCTCTTGGCTTAATCCAAACTGCTGGTTTGGTTTTCAGCATCTCTTATTTCAAGAGTAGACCATCTTCCAGCTCCTCTGCAGCTTTTTGGCAAGCTGGCCCCCCGATTTGCTTTCAACAACTTGATTTATCGAGCTATTAATCTCAGAGCAGTGACTCTGGGAGGAATAACCGCCTAAACAATAATTATAGTGAGGAAGATGCATATCTGATTATTCATGCACTGACTGCAGCAAGGAATTGTATTTGCACAAAGCTGGCAGAGTGAAACGATGCTTGCTGAAGACAAGGTGATAAGTAAAATTTTGGAACGCGCAGAAATGAATAGGTTGACATTGGCGATTAAAGAGAAAGAAGACCCAGAATATTGCAGAATATGGGAAACCTTTTATCGGTGGTTAGAGAATTGATGTAAAAGAGAATAATAGAAAATATTAAGAATGTGGATTATGTAACCATTAGAGAAAGAATAATTTTCATATATGGATGAAATGTAATGAAAATATGATAGTGCACACTATTTATAACTTGCTTTGATACACTGTTTGATTTGATGGAAGATGTTTTTTTTATAATAAAATAAAAATTTATTTAAAAAAACCATGACACCCAGGACTTAATATGTTGCACAAAAAGTGTGCAGGGACTTGAGCCAAATGCTGCCTAAGATATATTCCAACCATTCATCTCCCTGGTTTATAGTCTGACATCAAAAAAGGTCCCAGACAAGATGAGATTATTGCTTTTTTAAAAAAAAGATTTTATTATTTTTTGATACAATAAAAGTACAGCAGTATAAAAGAAGAGGATAGAAAATTAAAAAAAAAGTGAAAACAGTAAGAAAAAAATAGAATTATGATTTCCAAATTGCCATTTTGATTTTTCTCCCTTTAACTCTTTTTAATCCCAAAAGTCAGAGGTCTAAATTGCAAACCACAGAGAGAATTATATTGTCAGAACAAGCCTTGATAGACAAGCCATTGTTTGCTAGGATGAGGAATAAGGCTGCCTTTTCCTTCTGTTGCTTCTGGCAATTGAGGTCAAGAAGGGATGAATTTCCAGGATGGGTCCTTTGTCCTGAAGGAACTGAAGAAGCTCCGTGGATGAGAAGGGAAACGTTTCCAAAGAGCAAAACCGAGAATGTCCAGTTGCCTGTTGCAAAAGCACCTTTGGGACAACCAAGGTCTGGATGACCGAGAGCCAACAGGTAGCCATGTTGCTTGTGGTGGTTCATCCCAAAGATCCTTTTTTTTTCAAGAGGCAACTGGACTTTCTGTTTTTTCTTTAAAGATGTTTCCCTTCTCATCCAAGAAGCTTCTTCAGCTCTGACTGGATGGTGGGACCATCCATTCAGCTCTGAGCTGAAGAAACTTCTTGGATGAGAAGCAAAACAAGAGAAAGCCCAGTTGCCTCTTGAAAAAGCACCTTTGGGACATCCATGACCTGGATGACTGAGAATCTCCATAGACATTTTGGTTGAACGTGTTACAATCTCACAGTTTTTCTGAAGATACTTAAATCAAGATTTTATTTTTTGAAAAAAAAAAATACAGTATTATTTAAGTGGAGTTTGATTCCAGATGACTTCATAGCTATGGCCACCATTCGATAACAGCTTTACCACTGCCTTCTTTCCATGTTGTTTTTCACTTCTCATTTTAGCTCTGAGCTCTGGAATTCTCTAAAACAAATACTAATCTCTAAAACAAATACTAATCAAGCCTGTTTGTACTTCGTTTTTAAGCCTTGGGATGCCTCCTGCTAAATCAAGATGTACAACATTATTCAATAAATAAATATTCTATTTATCGGGTATTTTATATACACAAGATGTCCCAAAAGTCTCAGTGCAGTTTTAAGCTTTCTCAAAAATATGGTAAGAGTTTTGGGACACCCCATATTATCTATAACTATGTGGAAGAGTAAATAAAGATTTTACAGTAATTCAAAGGTGTGTTTAAAATCTCAGGACGTTTTACCTGGAGAACCGTAGCTTCTGCTAGAATTCTGATTAGCAAGTTTCTTATACTCCATGAGCTCAGCATGATCCTTTTCGTATGTTCTTTTTAAATTCTCTACATACTGCATCATAACTTCAGTGGCCTTTGACATACGTTTTTCCTGGAAGAAATAGATAAGAACAACTCACATAAAGGTATATTTTCGATATCAAGGAAATAGCAGTATATAACAGTTTTTAGCTATATGATTTTACTCAAAAGGAGACCCTGCCTATTTGGCACATATTGTAATGAGAATGCCATTATATAGAATGTCATTTTTTTGTTATTAATATTCAAATAAAAATTCCTCGGGGAGTCACAGTATCCAAATTCTGTCTTTTAATCTATGACACATAGCAGAAGCTATTATACTATTCATGGTGATTGCCTGGATGAAATCTGATCCAAATAACTCCTAAAATATCAGATATTCTGAGATCCTATGTTGTGGAGGCTAGATCCTCAGGATCAACAGTTGTTTATGCCAGCTAAACCACATTTTAAAACCTCATTATGTATTATAACATTTTAAACTTTATTATTATGTACATTTTTCTTGCAATCTACTGATTGGTTTACCTTATTTTATCAATTTATTTTGTGTGAACCTTCATTTACATTTCCACTGTATTAGTAAATTGAATGCCTTCAGTCCGAACTTTCTTAAATAATAAAGTTATTTTGGATTGTAAGAAATTTTTAGATCTATGCTCTCACAAGGCATTTGACTATGGGCTGGAAAAAATATCTGCCTGGAATCTTAGAGGTGGTACTGGTGTGTTAAAAAAAAAGAGAGAGAGAGAGAAATAACTAGCCTAGATGAACCAAAAATCCAATTTAGGGTGTTTAGAATTTTGGATATTGTTTCAGCCTCTTTTTTAGCTAGAGTCAGTCATGGATTGATAAATAATCAGTTCAGAGTGAGAATATATAGTTAACTGGCGGTTTTAATAGTTTTTACCTGACGAACAGCGCCAACCATTTCAGCCTGACTAGACAGTCTTGAAGCCAAACGATGAAGCACAGCAATGTCTTCCAATAACTTCTGGTACATCTCTCTATGTTCAGAGTGATGCCACAAGGAAGCTGAAGACTGAAACAGAGTGTTCCATTACATATTAACTATATTATAAATTTAAAATATTACTAATTATTATTTTAATCTGAAAAGTCAAAGTGCAATAAAGCCATAAAAGGATAATTTGCAATAAACATAATAAAAGGTCTCCCTCAGAGTAAGTTTTCATCTGTTTCCAAAAATCTAAAAACTTAAAAATACAATATAATATGAAAAGATTTTCTTTTATTCTAGACATACTGTTGACAATCAACATCCAAATAACTACTTAAAGGATTAGTCAAGAGCAAGCTTTTATCATCCATTTCTCCTTCTCTCACTCAGAAAAGCATAAAGAACAACAATAAACTTCTAACTATAATCTACTTATATTTGCACTAGTTCCATCAATCCACTACGGTATTAATATGGAAAATATAAAATATCTGAACAATATACTATATTTTTAGTATAGTGTTAGAAAACTTTTATCTTGAAGAGATAAAAGATAGGTCTTCATGATTAGAATGTAAAATGTTCTTATATTTTACCAAAAGCTTGATAGTCAGAAAAGTTAGAAAATATGTAAATTGCCTGACCCCAGCCAGGGAAATGCATGCTTTGCTGAATTAATTGTTTATCAATACTTTTCCTCATTAGTTGTTGCTAACTCCAAATATTTGAATTCTTAGGCTCTTTTTTATACATTAAAATTATTATAGCCAAAGTTTGGATCTAAAATTTAGAATATGGCTTCACCGTGTTATGCTTTCACAATTGAGAATTTCTTAAAAGGTCAAGTGGGAACTGTTAGTCAGAAACCGTGGCAACCTTTAATATACTATGTCAATTATTATTACTGCCAGTACAATCAACTTTCTTAAAAATGGATACTACTTCAAAATGATGATAGTTGGATTTCATGAAATCATGATCCAAAACAACTGAGATGGATGGATGGATAGATGGATGGATGGTCAGACAGACAAACAGAGAGAGAAGGTAAGCTGTCCATTCCGCCCATTTACTTCTTTTCACTGAAGGCCATTTCTGACATTACACAAATTCTAGCGATAGTATGTTCATGATGGAAGAAAAGGTCTTCAGAATTTTAAATATTCAAGTTTCCTACTGTTTTGAATTTGAAATGGGCTGTCCTGATTATTCCCGAAATGTTTGTATTTTGAAGTTTGAGCCCATCGTGGAAGCTCCTTGCATGACAATCACTCTCGTAGACCAACTCACCTCACAGTGTTGTAACTCATAGAGGAAGAAATTCTATATACCCTGCCTTGAGCTTCTACATAAAAAAGGCAGGACAGAAATCTAAAAAGTAGCCTATTGAAAATTTAAAAATACATAACATAGAACATAACAAAGGTTCCCAGCATGTTTTGTCTTACCGTAACTGCTCCCCTGAAGTTGTCTAATTCCTTCTCTGTATTTTCTTCAGCAAGATTTCTTTCCCTTTCAGCCTGATTAATTCTTGATTCCAATGTATAGCTATCATTTCTGAATGCCAATGAAAGTTGCACAAATACATTCTGTTGCAGGAAAATAAAAATTAATTGAATCCTTTCATTAATCCTAAAGAAGATGAATGAAGGAATTTATTTCCACCAATGAACTCTTACATATTGGCTTTTCAGGGGAGTCATGTTCCCTACTCTAAAAAAATTCTACCTGCATAACTAGAAATGGGCTTAAAGTACCTACAACATCATGCACATCACACTTGCTTTATATGATGTAGGGTGGTATTACAAAGAAGCTGCTGGCGGCAAGCTGAATTATATGAAATGTTATTAATCTGCAGACTCAATGACTGTGCAAGAGATTCTTAGGGGCCAGTCTCTTGTGCACTATAGTTTTAAAAGCTTCTTGTAAAAGGAAAGGTGAGCAAACTTCAGTTCTTTATTCAAGTAGACTCTGCATACCTAGGAATTTTACATTGTGGCCATCTGATAAGGTGAGTGTTACTAAATTAATGCTACCATAGATATAGAAACTGATAGTTAAAATAACTTTGTGTCAGCTTTTCTCAGCAAAAGTATACAAAGCTTTGATTCTATCATGGTGTCTTAATTTTTGTTTCTTGAAAATCCTGACCACAGATCCAATTAAGTTTAATTCTTATTCTATAACTCAGTACAGGCAACTAAATAGGGAGCTGCGGTGGCGCAGTGGTTAGAATGCAGTACTGCAGACTACTCTGCAGATTTGCCGATCAACAGTTTGGCTGATCGAATCCCACCAGGCTCCAGGTTGACTCAGCCTTCCATCCTTCTGAGGTCGGTAAAATGAGAACCCAGATTGTTGGGGGCAATATGCTGATTCTGTAAACCGCTTAGAGAGAGCTGTAAAGCACTGATAACCAGTATATAAATCTAATACTATGGCTATATTGCTATAAATCAGATTTACTTAACTGTGTTATTAACTTAACAACTGCAGTGATTCAACTGTGGCAAGAAAGGTCATAAAATGGGGCAAAGCTCAGTTAACAATTGTCTTGCCTAGAAATGGAAATTTTGGGCTCAATTGTGGACGTAAGTTGTATACTGTATACCTTAATGGGAAACAGGACAGTTCTGTCTTTGTAAATTCATCTCACTAGAACCTTCTCCTCAGGCTGCTGTTATGCACCAGTCCTCTTTTCTGCACATCTCTTCAGTACAGCTATTTCACCTGTAGTTTAGAATTTCCCCCAGGTCCCTGGTTCAACTTTTGCCACCTTTGCTCTTCCCCATTTCCCCAAATCATCTGTGCACCCCAATCACTAATGAAGAAAGCATTTATTTCTGCTTAGACTCCCCCACTTCTCCTAGCTGGCAAAGTAAACAGCCTCTTGCGTTGCAGGCATTAAGAATGCATTTGTTCTCAACTGGTTATTCTTGAGAGCATTTACTGTTGTCACATCCATTTGGCAGTTTGCAGTTCTCTTGCTCATCTATCCATCGCTCAGCACTAATAGCTCTAAAGTTCAGGTACTCCAGGGCAGTTTGTCAAGATGTATGGATTAATGTCTTGACACATCTGTTCAGGAAGCAGACAATGATTTTTCAATCTGCACTTTACAGTTTTCATTTCCTCTGCCTGTTTTTTTTTTTTAAGTGGACCCCAGAAAGAGAAAATACAGTGCATTTTTGTATATTGGTACATCAGGGAAAGAGGAATGTTCTGGAAGTGCTCTTCTGCTAAGAATTTTTTATCAGGGTACGGAGCCATGTATATCATGACCATAATTCCTAAAAATCAAACTCCAGGCATTCAAGCAACCTTGAAAGTTCTTCCCATGTGCATTGACATAAAGGTAAAGCTTTCCCCTGTCCAGTCATGTCTGACTCTAGAGGGCGGTGCTCATCTCCGTCTCTTAGCTGAGGGAGCCAGCATTGCCCAAAAACATTTCCGTTATCACGTGGCCAGCATTACTATATGCGAAGGCGCACGGAACATTGTTACCTTCCCACCAAAGTGATACCTGTTTATCTGCTTGCGTTTTCATGCTTTCAAACTGGTAGGTGGGCAGAAGTTAGAGCAGATAACAGGAGTTCACCCCGTCCTGTAGTATTTGGGTCTCAAACCTGGGCTGTCAGCTTTCCTGCTGACAAACTCAGCGTCCTTAATCGCTGAGCCATCGTGCCCCTGCAGTTGACATTGTAAAATATCAAACATTCAATCAATAAAATCTTTATCTGTTCTCTCATCTTTGCAAGCCAATGTTCTGACTCAAAAAGGATGGCCTAAAAATAATGTGATGTTTTCAGTCAAGGTGATTAGGGGTTGAACCAGGAGACTCAGAGTTAAATCTCCACCCACTTAGGAAATTTACAAATAACCTAAGGCCAGTAACAATTTCTCTATCTAATCTGCATCATAAACTTACTATGAGGTTAAACTTGGATATATGTATGGATAATCAGGAGCCCTGGTGGCACATTGGTTAGAGTGCAGTATTCCAGAGGCTAACTCTACCCACTGTCAGGAGTTCAATCCTGACCAGCTCAAAGTTGACTCAGCCTTCCATCCTTCCAAGGTCAGTAAAATGAGGATCCAGATTGGCAATAATGACCAGTTCACATCTGACATGAATCTTGTTTAACGCTTGATGCTTAAGTGTCACTCAGATAGAAAGTTAGTTATTCCTCAAAATATACATTACTTGTCCACACACATTACTGAATATAATGATAAAAATATGACATATATTATACAAGGGAAGTACTATTTAGCATGGATCTGGTTTGGCAAAATTGCCAATATGTACACATTTGCAGAAACATACTAAAAAATACATATGAATACTTTTTTTTAAAAAAAAATCTGCTCCAGGAATGGGAGAAAGCCCAATTAAGAAATGGAAAACTGTAAAACTGAAAGAATTCTAAACTGAGAGGTTCCCTAGCTTTAACTAGAGGTAAGGTCGACATACAAATTCTTGTCAAAGTTCAGAATTGTTTCCATAATACTCTAATCATTTTGCTTCCATAAAAAACATCCTTCTGCCAGACATCCATTACACACAAATAGCCCTACACCTTAGCAAATGTTTTGCTTCCCACATTCAACAATAAATTGACATTCTTATCCAGTTGCTAGCATCACTGAACTTCTTTTTTCTAAACAAGGTCATTATAATCATAAGCAACCTAACACAGGTATCTCCTAGTGATTGTCTCTTTCAAAAGAGACAATTTTGGAAGAAAAATTGAGGTGAAACCTATACTGGGGTTAGTGAGGGTGAAGTTGAAAACATAAACTCTTCCATCTTTGTTGTCATACGAAAAAGCAATTCCCTTTATTACAACAACATAAAGATACCTCTCCATTCAGCAATGGCTCAGGTTAGAAGTGTCAAAATATGTTGGTATGCCTCATGAAGAATTTAAGCTGCCTGAAAGTTTGAAAGAGAAAATACAGTGAGGGAAATATGAGCTTCCTGCTAAAGACTTTGATTATGAGCCAATTATTATTGTGGATGAGATGAGGACTCATTAATTAGAGAAAAAAAAGTATGGACTTCTGGAAATCGCTTTTGTTTTCATATGCATAATATTGTTAACTACAATTAACGGACAGTCGAACACTGCTACAGACAGGAGCTGAAGCTCATTTTTATTATTAAAGAAATTTAAAAACTATTTTCCACACTAAGCTGAAAGTGGCTTTTTGTAAGCATAGACTAGTTGTAAGTAACAGCTAATCTTTTTTTTTTAAAGTCTTATATCTTAAAAGGAAGACCGGAAAGTAGAATAGACAAATTAAGTTTGCTTAATATGATGTGAATCTGACAGCTTTTGCAATTCCAATTCCATAGTCATTTCTGGAACCTTTATATGGAAAGCCTTTTGCCCAATAGCTGAAAGATTTAGATAAATGGTGACTGAATGCACACGTAGGACAAGTTGCTAAATGGCAGCTCTTTGTCAGGGAAGTGCAAGGGGAATCAAGTCAAGATGGAAGTCATGATCATGTGATTGAAGTCCCACCCCTTTGTTCATGCATTACATGAGCTCTGATCATGTAGTCATAACCATGACTACATGATCATAATAACCCCTTTATTTAATTATTAGGTCATATTGATCAGCTAATCAAACAAACACTATCTTCCACTCTCATTTTGAAGCTAAAATCTTCATGGAGAAATTCTGATCTTTTCCTTTATTCTGAATAGTCATATTAAAAACATATATAATTGTTTGAAGAATGACGTACTTATTATCAAAATATGTTTTAATGCAAACAAAAGCTGGATTATAGTTGTTAGCTTTTTTTGTTTTTAGAAAGTCAGAACTTAACTTAGGCTAAGCATTCAATTTCTATTTTTAATGAAGCTTGTGGTCAGCTCTTCCTAACAGTTTGCTTTCAATCCCTCTTGTATTATGGCTGTTAGGAAAAGTAAACCATGCATGATAAAGTGAAAATTTTGTAAAGGGGGTCTGTATTTCTGGCCACTGTTCCATAAAACTCAATTTGAAAAATCATAACCATGATGACACCTCAGAACCAAGAAACGTCTGCAGGTTTTCAAAACACATTGTAAACATCTTATAGAGTCATTTGGATAGCTTCCCAATTGCAAAAGAACTGCTCTTTATCACAAATTGTTGATATCCCTGGGCTGTCAATAGAGCCATAGCCTAATGCATTAATAATATGTCTTCTTTTCAAAAAGCCACTTGCCAGTTTCCTTCCAATATGCTGGCGTGGAAGGTAACAAGCAAAAAACTACTTAGGAGACAAAGACCTAGAGACAGACAGAGACATATACACATTGATTTATAGAGCCGTGCATCTCCTGGCAGTGACTGGGCAGAGTACAAAGATTAAATCCTTCACAAGAACATGTAACTCATGATGTCCTGGCTAAAACAACAACCCCACACCCACCCAAAACCACATCATTAGAATTGCTCACCTATTCTCAACTTAATTAACTTAAACTTCTTTTATTATCATTTTTTTACATTGACCACACTGGCCCACATTAAAAATGAAATTCCATTGCCTGCTTCTCAAGAGAAAGTATATATCTACCCATACCCATGCATAACACACATATACACATGCTATATACATATACATAAATATATACCTACACATACCGGTATGTGTGTGTGTGTATGTGTGTGTATGTGTGTATGTATGTATATGTATGTATGTATGTGTGTGTATGTATGTGTGTATGTATGTGTATACATATATATATATATATGTTTTCGTAGATTTTCACGGGTGCAGGTATATACATC
>JANHJO010001189.1:67965-78026 GCA_032468235.1 Pseudoxyrhopus heterurus | reverse complement strand
CAAAAGCGGGACGTCTGGTCACCTTACTATAGTGCTTCTAGCCCTTCTTTATTTCTGAGAAACAGAATTATGAACTTCTAACCATGTTGCAAATATTAAGAGTATAAAAACAGCCTCCCAGATCAGACCAAATCCTTATCTAGTCCAAAATTCTGTTCTTGCAGTAACCAATCAAAAGCCTGCAGGAAGCCACAGTCAGGATACGCCTAGGAGCATCCTTCCACTTGGTTTCCCCAGGAATAAGAGTCATATTGCCAGTGATAAACTGATGGTAATATATATAACCATTGTGACTGTTAATGCCCAGGAAAATAAGCTGTTCCCACAGGAAACATAATGTCTTAGATATTTCATTTCATTTGACAGTTTGCTATAATTTTGGGAGCGCAAATATTAAAAATCATTTTTTGAAAAGTAAAAAAGTAAACTGCATGAAAGGACAAGGCAATAACCACAATCCAAAATTGCACAAATATCATTGAACAGAGTTTGGGAGAGGCTACAAAAAATGATGGAGATTACGGTCACAATCTCCAGAGTCTACAAAAATAAAACCAGGGATGTTATTCTGGCTACCAGCTTGACTGGCTTCAAAAAACGCTGGATCAATTCATGGAAGTAATAGAGATCAATGGCTATCAGGGTGGATGGCAGTGTGGCTGTGTATGAAAGTAACATGTGGGGAAATTAATAGGCTTCCTTGTACAGTTGGTTGAGCACTTGTGAGAACAGATTGCTGGATCATATGGGTCAGGGCGGGGTCTGATCCAGCAGGCACGGATTACATTCTATGTTATAAGTCAACAAGCTAGGGAGAAGGGATGTCTATCACATCAAGGTAGAGGCATTTATTTTCTGTAATTCATTCGAATGAATTGCCAGAGGTCTGGCTGGGTTTGCTTGTTCCTTCCCTACAGACTACTAATTTTACCCCTCTTCCACTGTACATTTCAAATAATAAACTGTACATTTCTGGTATAATAAACCATGGAAGAAAAATAATATTTTTTCAGGTTTAAAATATAATTGACAACATTATAATCCTATTCTATTACATAAGACTGAAACAAATACAGTATAGTTTACACAAAACTTCCCCATGTCAACTTATCAAAACTCACCTCTCTGAGCTTTGTCAGTTTCTGCATTCGAATTGGCTGAACTTGTATTTGAAGGTCTTTGAACGGTGGAAGCTTAGTTGCTATATTACCAGCTGCTATATTACCAGCACAGTTTTTAATATCTTCAGGTGGTCTGAAAGGTGCTTTTTCTATATTACATGGTTCAGGATGATCCCATGACATAGCTCGTAGTAGAGGAGAGCGGTTACTAGATGCATTAAATTCAGTTTTATTAGAAACTTTGGAATCCTTCAGTAGTGGTACTGAGCCCTTTAACTTTGTGCCCAGTGCAATCATTCCTGGTCCAGATAAATGACCTTTGAAAGGAAAATTGTTTCCTTTAATTTTTTTAGGAAATTCTTTCCCTACTTCAGTTTCACAGAAGTTCTTGCTGCTACTTAAAGATATTTTGCCAGTGTTGCAATCTGAAGTGCAGAATTGAGGCAGATTATCTATATGTTTATATGGATCGAAGTTCTCCTTTTGTTCAGACGCCTTCTCCTTTGGACTTTCCAAACCAGTTGTGTGAGGAACCATTCTTCCCTGAGAAGCTTTTCTTTGTTCATTCTCCTTTTGATTAGGTATTCCTTTTATGGGATTCTGAAATTAAACAAACAAACTTAAAATCAGTTTCTCTTAGAAGTCTTATTTTCTAAACCACTGCTTTTCTTTTGAAGGTACCAGCAATAATATTTTAGTGGTAGAAGCAATCTCTTCAATATTTCTTATTTCAGAAAAAATGTTGTTTTTGATGTCAGAATTCTAGAAAACAAACGTTTCCCTCAAGAAGCATTTATACTGAACCAGAACACAGCACTGCTAACTATCTAGTTTCTTTATAGATACAGTATACAGGCACTGTACTGAATGTCCATAGAGACTTACCAAGATTATTTTTGAAATACAAAATTTCATAAATAAATATTTTGAATGGACTGTTTCTATGCAGAGAACCTGGATCCAGCCATGTAAGGCTTTATAGGTTAAAAGTAGCACCTTGAATTGCATCCAGAAAAATCTGGGCAACCAGTACAGTACCTTCAGTGCAAATGTTCTATGATCAGAGATCTTAATAGAAAGCAGAATTGCCAGGGACCTTGGAGATCTTCTAGTCCAACCCCTGCTCATGCAGGAAACCCTATACCATTTCAGACAAATAATTGTCTAACCTCTTCTTAAAAATCTCCAATGTTGGAGCACCCACAACTTTTGGAGGCAAGCAGTTCCATTGATCAATTGTTCTAACTGTCAGAAAATTTCTTAGTTCTAAGTTGGTTCTGTTCTTGATTAGTTTCCATCCACTGCTTCTTGTGCTGCCTTCAGGTGTTTTGGATAATAGATTGACCCGCTCTACCTTCTGGCAGCCGCTCAAATATTGGAACACTGCTACCATGTCATCTTTAGTCTTTCTTTTCATTAAACTAGGCATACCCAGTTCCTGCAACTATTATTCATATGTTTTAGCCTCCAGTTCCCTAATAATTTTTGTTGCTCTTGTCTGCACTCTTTCTAGAGCCTCAACATCTTTTTTTAATATCACGGTGAGCAAAACTGGATGCAATATTGCAAGTGTGGTCTTACCAAGGCATCATAAAGTGGTATTAATACTTCATGTAACCTAGGACTGCACTGGCTTTTTTGATAGCTGCAGCACACTTCTGACTCAAATTTAAGGGATTGTCCACTATAAGATTCCTCTCACAGTTACTACTGAGTAGTGCATTTGATTTTTCTTGCCTAAATGTAGAACCTTATTTTTCTCACCATTGGATTTCATTTTGTTAGGTAGGGATTTCCTTCCCCAACTGGTGGATTGCTGAAGTTTGAACTAATTGCATTTTTCATATGATGCTCGCATGCAACTTCAAGTAATCCCTCGGTTACTGACTGAAGCATCAATCACCATTGTCAGCGCTCCCTCCTCCAGGAGGATACATTTACATACCCCAAATCAGACATTTCACTTGTATTAACAATACAAACTGGATAAGGAGAAAGTTAAATGCACTAGCTCTTCTCAATAGAAAAAAAATATGTTTAACTTTTCACTCATCCACCAAGGGTTCCTTCCAAGTGACCTTTCATAGTGTTTTTGACTCTGTTTTCTCACATTGGACTCTGACAACATGCCCAGATTTGGTGATACAATCACTCAGTGTAGCATAGCTAAGCTAGTTACTGCCCAGATAATTCCTATTTCTCAAAATAACATTTAGTTTATCCTGACTGATTATATTAAATGAACAAAGAATATTTATTTATTTGTTTGTTTGTTTGTTGTACTTGTATGCCGCCCAACTCCCAAAGGGACTTTGGGTGGCTCACAACAAAAGATACAATAAAACAGTAAATATTAAACAATAAAATATTAAAGCATATTTACCTGCAATGGAGACACCGACTCAACACTTGATGTGCATATATCAGAATCTACAATATGAAAAATATGCAATAAAAGTATTCACCTTGTTTGAAACGTATCACATACATCAAAGAGAGAGATGGCAATTTGAAGAAAACCACTGCATACCTTAGGACTTCTCTTATGAGCCAGTCCATTTGAACACATATAACCTGCTGAGAATGCGCTACTCTGGATCTCATTGTAGGAGAAGCCTTTCTCTGAAGTCATGAAACATCCTCCCAAAGAAGAGTTATTAATTTCCCTGATTAATTTTACCTAATTCATATTCTCTCTGAAAATTAAAACCAGCTGCTATACGATTTGTTTCAGATCTGCCTGCATTCCTTGTTATTTTGTTTGTTAAGAAGATGAATGCTTATTTTACTATACAATTGCAAATGTATTCATTGGATGTTAAAAATAACCTTCCCCAATCTAGTGCCAGGATAGTTGGCGATTCTAAGAGCATTTGATATCTGGAAGGCACCATGTTGGTAAAAAAAAGAGTTTTAAAAGTGATCAAGCTAACCATTTTGTGGATATCACCTAATTATGAGCAGATGATAGATCCAATTGAACCTTCAAGGTCAAAACCAACATGCCAATAAGTACTAGCTTGAAGACAATAGCGTTAAGTCCTCTATTCAGCTATGCTTCTCGAGTTGCTGATTTGATTGGCCATTATGGGAAACAGAATGCTTTTTATTTTAATACTGTTGCAAAATAGTTCCTATTAAATTTTTGAGGGAGACGTCTATGTAAATATATTTTCAACACCTCTTAATAGTCAACTTTATGGAACATGGAGGTATCAACTAACACAAAAGCATTATTCTACATTAGAATTTTGCACCATTGATTTTACCTGTTGGATCTGGAAGAGTCAACGAGTTGCTCCGAGATGAAGCAGGTGAAACACTGGGACTTAGTGATGGGGATAAAGCTGCATTAAATAAAAAAGCCACTTATGAAGCATTTAATAAATTTTCTATAAATGTGAAGTTAAGCATGTATTAAAGTAACACTATAAAATCAGTATTACAGACAACAAAACACAGAAAGGGTAAAAGAGCTTAGTTCAACATAGCACAGTGGTACCTTGGTACTCATGGTTAATTGGTACCAAAAACAATGAGTACTGAATAAATTTTCCATTAAGGTATAATGTACTGAGTCACAAGGCAGCTGACACTGACAAGTTTTAGCTTGTGTGTTGAGTACTAAGCAAATGATGAGTACTGGAACAAACGTTTTGTGTCAAAATGTGTTGAGTATCAAATCTGTTGAGTTTCAAAGCAATTGAGTACCAAGGTACCACTGTACTTCCTGAACATTCTCCTGTATGGGATGGAACAGTCAGTAAGGATCACCCCAAAAAGCAATTTATAAAATCAGTTAATTTTTCCCAGAGCCATTATGATATAGTATTTAGGATGCTAGACTTGCAGCAGGACTAGGAACAGGGAGAGCCAGGTTCTAGAGACTATCCCCAGCTATGAAAGCTCATTAGGTGATTTTGAGCTAATTACTATCTCTTAGCTCAATCTACCTCACAGTAAGATTTTAGTAGATCTGAACATGGTAATCCAGAACAAAAATGTTCTATTTCTATCAAACTGTGGCCAGTCTGGGATGATGGGGTAGAACCTCTATGGTAAACTACTTGGAATTGGGGAAGCTGGACAATTCAAGTAAATAAATAAATAATAAACCTCTGGAATGCAGAGCATTTGTAGCATCAGTGTTGAAATAAAACACATTTTCTGTTTTGTGGACTCCTCTACACATGATTCTTGGAATAAAAATCATAGTTCTTGTATGTCAGCTAACCATGAGTTCCATTTGCATAGAGACTCAAAGATGGTATTTTGGAATACATACCTGTGGGTGATTCTGAAAGGCTGCTTCTTGATTTTCTTCCTCTACGTGTGAGGAACCTCTCACTCACCTTCTTTGCTTCTTCTAATAGTTCAAAGTTCTTCTTTTTATCTTCATCAGATATTTCTATATCTGGCAGTTGGTCATGCAGGAGATCAATTACATGACCTTCATTATCTAAATAGGAAAATACTGAATTAACAATGAATGCATAACGTAACTGCACATTTGAAGTGTTTCTTCTTGACTGCTGTAATGAGTGTATCATATACAAAATATTGGTAAATGTCTACTACAACTGATCAGCTACAACTGACCAATTTGTTCTCTAGGGTATTTTTACTATCTGTAAATATATCTATTATAATTGAGTCTGTAGGTAGCCTGATATTAATATTTGTTTTTTTGTGAGGCAACATTGGTTAGACTAGCACATAAAATTGTCAGAAGTTAAGATGGTATTTGGTATCTACAAGGTTAGGTAGTGATATATTTCTTTGTTCTTTGACATTTACAGGCCTTGAATCTTCTCTTATAGACAACATTCGGGATAACATCAATGCATTCTGTGTTTGTAAGGATGTCTTAGAAAGCCCAAAAGACACTGGAATGATATATTTCCTTCTATTTTCTTCACCGTCTTATATGTTCTCTGACTATACCATATACCAAGGGTATCAAACTCAAGGGTTAGGGGGGCCCGTGCCCCATTTTGGCTGGCAGAGTGCTGCAGGAGGCATCTGTCCGGTTTCCCCCCCCAACTGACCCACGGAAGAGAACTACAATGTTGATCCAGCCCTCGAAGAAATCCAGTTTGACACCCCTGCCATATACAAAATAAGATCAAAAATGTTTGTACTGCATACAATATAAGGAGCCATACAATATTTTTAGAATAGATTCAATCTTATAGAAGCAAATGAAGCAATACTTGAAATTCTGCCAATTTGTGTGTATAAATAATTTGAAAGAAAAAATAAGGCAACAACATATGATTCTTACCTACAGAAGTCAAAGAGCTCCCTGATTTTCTAGCATTTCTGTTAGAATGTCGCAGATGAGGGCTAACAGGCCTAGGGGAAAATACCCAGCAATATTGAAAATTGTTAAATTAATATGTGTGTGCAGGTGTGTGCATCTATGTGTATATGAATCTATGGGTATGAGAACATTTATATGAATCTATTCATCTTTATTTTGTACAGTGAACAAAATATTGATTTTTTTCTGTATTTATAGTTAAATTAGTAAATTGTGATATATAAATACAGGCTAAAATCAAGATGCCACCCAAATGCTGCTGCTATGAACTCACTCATTCCTTTGTATGCGCTGAGCTAGTGGGAACTAGGCTTTTAAATCTTTATTAGATTTTTAAATCTCTCTTTTATATCGTAAGTAACTGAAGACAGCAAATATACATAATACTCCTTCCGCTCCTATTGAGTTGAGCTTTGCCATGCAACCCAGGAAAATTGTTTTTGAACTATATATTTCCAAGTTGTTAAACTTATCTGAATTCAACAGCATTCTGAACTATTAAAAAATATCATAATGGTTCTTATGGAAGCAAACTGAAATGATAAAAACAATCGTAAGGAACAAGTACTTTCCTACATAGATCATGTAATATGTATGCAGGAAAAGGTTTTGGATTATTACAGAGCAGTTTAAAAAAATAAGTAATTCAATTAAATGTTTTATTTCCATTAAAAGTAAGATAAATAATGTACTTAAAAAAAGTTAACAATAGGTGGAACAAAAATTAAAAATTGTGGCACAATGGGTATCAGCTACTATTAGCTTGAAAACTGGCTGACAGTCCTATTTTTTGTTTTCATCTGCCTACCGACGCAAAAATAGTTAAAGCAAGCAGTAAAAAGATGAAAAAGAGGACATGGAAAAGCAGTAGGGAAGGAATACAGAGGACAGTAGGGGATGGGATGATGAGTAAGGAACTGGATAATGGGCAGATGAGAAGAGGAGGAAGATAACTGTTCCACTGTGGAAAGTACAATTGTCCAAAGGTGCTGGTGTTTATCTTTATTCAAAAGATGAGGCTGTACTTCCTTTGAACAAACATTAAAGGATTTAACCCACATTTGGAGGGCATCCATTGATTCTCACTTTAAATCCAGGGGTTCTAAAATTATGTTATTCTTGAAAAAAATAAAATGTGTACTTTGCTTCATAGATAAAGATCTGTATGAAGGATATTTCCTTTAGCATAACAATCACCTTAATGGCATTCAGAAAATCATTCAAAACCAAATTGTTCTTCCAGGACTTGGGATAGGGTGGTTACAAAATGCTGTAGTATTTGGGTTTTATTGGGTGTTTTACTTTTTTAATTGTAAACCACCCAAGAACTCAGACAGCCTGAAAATTGAAGTAAATCAATCAATCAAGCTATCTTTTGGTTCCAATTAGACATTACAGTGGATAGGTGAACCCATCTCACCTTTAATTTTCTTAAATGGAAAGCTTAAATGTAATAGGGATATGTGTATGTGCATTTGTGGGAATGCTTAAATTTACTCCACAGCCTTCACAGGCAAGAAAACAAGTGGGCAATGTAAGTATCGGTGTCCTCCTGGTTACAAAAATATGGATATCTCCATAGTTACAAAAACAGCTAATTGATTCAAGTATGGTTCTCTTAAACTTTATCATCTTTTACTCTTGGTGGTCCCCTAAAACAAGTCCCTTGACCATTTTCCCTCCCTGCCCATCAAGTATGGAAACCAGCTCTCCAGAGATAGTCAAAAAGTAACACTCTCTTTTAAAAATTCACTTCCAAGCTTTTGGAATATAGGTAGCCCTTCATTAATAACCATTCATTCAGTGATCATTCAAAGTGATTTCTTGAAATACATTGAAATGCATTTGCTGCAAAATATGATTTTGTAGGCAAGAGTCTACCTCATTCGTTGCAGCCACTGCAGCATTCTCACAGACATGTGATTGTAGCATGGATGCATGGCAACCAACTCGCAATTATACATCCTTCGGTCATGACTGCCATTTGTGTCCTTCCTTGCTGGCTTCCCACAAGCAAAGTCAATGGGAAAGCAGGCAGAAGGCAGCAAATGAGGATGACATAATATTATGCCTAACACCTGTGTGGGATCGTGTAACAGCTACAGCTGGAACTGCTGCAACTGTCATCATAAATTGGTGCATCATGTGATTTTATGCTTTACACCTGCATAGCTTAACAACAGAAATTCCTGGTCCCAATTACTATCATTAACTAAGCATTACCTTTTCTTTTACGCCACATTTTTCCTTTCCACATACAGTAAGTGTAGATTAAAAAACTTTTGTCAAGCAAAAGCTTCCGTTTTATGTGACTCTGTACATTTATTTATTGAATCAAATTTATACACCCACCCATCTCACCAAAGCACCAATTAATGATCATGGATATAAAATGGTATGATGCATTAATTACCTGAGAGGTACATTTGTGTCTCTTTCTGTAACTTGTCTAACGGCACACTCCGGAAGAATTATTGAAGGTGTGTTGCATGTAGCTGTTTCAGCAGAGGACTCCTGAACAAGAGAAGTATATCTCATTCAAGCAGAATAAAATATCCCATTATTCTTACACGAAAGCTTAAAGTTTACTCTCCCCAAGTTCGGTACAAGTACTCTATTTAACAAAAGGTAAACCTCCCTGAAGCTAAGATAAGTTTCCTCCAAAAGATAAGATGAGGTAAAATTCATCTGCCTCCATTCCCATATTCCAACAAAACTCTGAAAAAAACCTTTTTATTTAAAAAAAAAAATTTTTTGAAGAAAAAAAAGCTTTCCCTTTTTGGTAACATCTGTAAAGTACTACATATCACAAGGGAATTATCTAATTCTTGATTTATAAGTGTGTACAGTTTTATAAGTTCTTTCAACCCTGTCCTGAAACTAACTAAAGACCTGTTGACATATTGGACAAGTAAGATGAATCATACAATTACTTTCATTAATAACAAAGCAAATTAAAACTATAACAAGAGCAAATAAAAAAATGATGGACTCTGCAAATTTCAGCCTACAATTACCATCTTAATGGTAAGGGCTTGAACAAAGAAATATTATGTTCAATGTTAGTATTTCAACCATTTAGCTTGTATAACGGTAAAAACAGAATAGAATGAGATGTGATGGGCATATACAAATACAGGACAGTAAGAAACTGTATATACATAAACATATTTGCATATTTATTTTTGCTGTCTTAAGCTTGTCAATTGTATATCTTAAGGAGAATGCAAACTATCCTCTCTTAATTTTTATGTGATTACTCTTATTAACAACAACCTTCAGGGAACAAGAACTTGATCACGATTACTGTCTTTAGTGAAACATCTTAGTTATAAATCAATTCCAAATATTTATACAGCCTTGGAAAAGCAACCTATTTTTAAAACATTCTCCCTGACGGATGTTTACTGAGCAAACAGAAGACAGATCTTGTGATACCTAGAAATACATTTATATACTCACTGTAAAATATAATTTTGTAGGCCAGAGTCTACCCCATTAGATTTATAAGGCAATTTATTCTGTAGGTGTATTGAGCCACGGTGGCGCAGTGGTTAGAGTGCAGTACTGCAGGCTACTTCTGCTGACTGCCAGCTGCCTGCAATTTGGCAGTTCAA